>JAQFVV010002402.1:0-26845 GCA_028023455.1 Epiperipatus broadwayi | reverse complement strand
ATTTCTTTTAAGCATATATATATTGTAACCAGTTGGCTTACATCACACACACTAATATAGTGTATGTGAATATATATATGTAAAATCAAGAAAAAGTAGAAATAAACATAGAATAAATTTTTGTAGATATTTTTCTATATTTTCTAAAATAAAATAATAACAAGTAAAGGATTAAATAACACTGGGTTTAAAATAAAATTTCATTATGAAATTAATGTTTTAAAAAAAGGTCTTAATAAATATAAATATTGTATTGTTATTATTATTATTCTGATTGTGAAATGTAAAAACACAATACTTGTTTTTGAAATTTTTTAAATTAATTAAAACATATATGTTTTCAAAAGGATTAGAGAGCTAAAAATAAAAGCTCTGTTTTTAATCAAGATCTTATCACCTTAGATGATTTTATAAAAAGAGCTGATAAAAAATATCAGCCATTCTGATTAATAGTTTTTTGTAAGAAGGGCCAGCTGAAGAGTTGGTGGCAATATTTTGTTGCAACTTGATGAAGTTTGCATCAGTTGGTTTTAGCTAACTGTAGAGTTAACAGTCCATCTACCATGAATTGATACAGTTGATGGCAGGACATTAGATTTCAAAGCTACTAATATTTCCTTCTCAGGAGTTTAAATTCACTTGGAGAAAATGACCCACTTCTTTGTGCTGTAATTCATAGCCTTAAACAGAGAGGATAGTTGCTTGTTTAAAAGTTATTAAATCAAAACAGCTGCTTGTCTAGGACAATCCTAGACTAAAAGGAAGACCAACATTTTACATGGATTACATTTTTCCTGATTATGACAGTCACTAAAAACCAAACTCATCAAGAAAAATCTTCCAGCTTGCTGAAAGGCAGAGAAACATGGATAAACGTATATACAGCTGGTGGTGAGTTGCGTTATATATGATAAGGAAGTTTTAAACAATTTCCTCAGTAAAATGACATTTTTATAACTGATAGAAATATATAAAACGATATTAGTTTAAATCGTTTATTAAAGAAAAAAAACTGTTTAAAGTTATATTTATAATTTAGAAAGAAAAAAAACTACAAAGAAAGTTATAATTAATAATCAAGAAAAAGATTTCCAAAATCTTTTAGACTAGGAAAAAGAAAGACATTTTAAATCAATTAACTGTCAAAAATTTGAAAGTTCTTATTTTAAAGAAAAGGACTATATTCAAGATTAAATTGCGAAAATAATCTTTCATAATTTTATTGTAGCTAAATTTTATGTTTCCCACATTTGTGCAAATTATATATACATGTTTCAGTAAACCTAGTATGTAAAATTTATTTCATTTAACTGAGAAAATTCAATCATTTATTGTATTTTATATAATTTAAGATTTTGATAATTATTTTGTAGCAAGTCAAATAGGTTATTTCATGCACACACATGTATATGTGCGTATGTTGTCAATTATAACACATATGTAAATTTTAATCATTTTTTTTATATAATCATTTTATGTTTTATTGAAATGTATTTCTTGTATATTATAAAACGCACATCTGTGTATGGATATATATATGTATGCATTTGTAGAAACTTATTAAGAAATATTGTAAATCAATATGATAACTTTAATTGTGTATATAATATTGTATATCATTCAAAATCAGAACCCTTAACCTATAAGACCTTAAATATCATTTTTTAATTGTTGTTAATAAACTTTTATTTAATTGTTAAAATTGTATTCCATCATCTCTTATTCACATACAGTAATAGAGCTTGTGTTCCTGAGCTAGATTCGGACACGGACAAATGCGGATGTGCTTTGGGCATCCAGTGATGATCAATCATCATCCTGGTTGACACATAATATTATACTCTTTAAAGCCCATGCACTATATTTTATTTTAATTTAATCTTGTTAAAAATTTAAGTTTATAGTTGGCCAGTACAAGTGGCCATAGCATTGATGATGATCAGCATGTTTTAAATGTCCCAGTATTATTGATTTGATTTCTGATTATTGTGTATTTTAATGGATGGGCACTAAGCTGGTGCATCCAAGTTATGTTTATATAATTGCCCAAGCTGGAAAAGTCTCAATAGTTGGCCTGGCCTAAAGAAGACCCATTTTCCATCCAGCCACAAGATGGTCTGTTGATTTTATTCTGATTTATTGTACTAATTTATTAATTCCCATCGGTGGTGATGATGGATGGTTAGTTCTCTCAAGTAGTTACTTATACTGATAGTTACTTTATAATGCTGGTTGATAATAATTATGCTTTAGCTGCTCTTCTGAGTTAGCTTTTGATCTCTCAATGTTCTCAGAGATTTTGATCTCATACACTTATAATTTAATTTTACTGGTATTGATGTTTTGCCATCACCCAGTTTCATTTTCATTTATTTCCATTTCTCACCCACCCCATTCTGTTAGAATATATATATATATATATATATTATTAAACAATGTCTACATTCCAATTCTAATAAAATATATATAATTATTCAAAATAATACAATAATTACTACAGTAAACAATATTTTAAAAACAAATATCTACTACAATTTAATAGAAGTACTTTCAACAATCTAAGTAGTCATTATCAACTAAATTCAAACTCTATTACAAAAAAAAAACCTGTTACAAATGTATACAAAAACAATTACATCATACATCAATTTTCCCACAATTCATTAATTTTTATATTAGCAGCCTGTCTATTTATTAAATGTTGCTTTCCATTTTTTATTAACCTAGCTTCTTTAATTTTACATTTATTATTATTTCTTTCAATACACAAAATCTTAACTTTATTAAAATCAAAAACATAATTATATGTTACATTATGATCAAAAAATACTGAAGGTGATACATCATCATTTCTAACATTCTCTTGTCTTGATTTTTGCACTTGTTTATATAACACCCAATGCTCTTTTGATCTTTTCTCCAATGTATACTGAGATTCACCTAAGTATGCTTTCCCACAAACACACAACCATTTATATATTGCACAACATTGATTTAAAATACTACATCTATTATTTGAATTATTTATTAATCTATTTAAATTAGAAGTAGTATAATATGTGATTCTACATATATTTTTATATATCTGTTTTTTTTTTTTTTTATAAATTTCACTTGTTCATTACAAATAAATGGTACTGATATCCAACTATATTTCATTTTATCAATATTTATAGTACTTAAAATATTACTACTATTATTAAACTTAGTAACAATATTATAAATTAATTTATGATTATATCCAATATTTAATAAATCCATAGCAAATACATTTATATTACTTATTTTATCTGATTTATATTTACGTAACTTATTATTCCTAAATAAAAATGATTTTAAACCAGATATTTTATGTACTATTGGCGCATTTGAATACCAAGGAATATATCCTCTTTTTTCAATATTTTTTATTACCATATAATAATCTAATTTATTTTTATTATGAGTAACTTTAATATCCAAATATTGAACTGACATTTTTTCTTCAAAAGATTTACTCCATTTTAAACCTTCTAAACTATTTAATTCATTAAATAACAAACTTATAACATCTAAACTTCCACAAACAAAAACATCATCAACATACCTGTAATAAATTTTAATACCTTGATAATATATATTATTATTAAGAATTATATCTTCATATCTTGATATTACAAAACTACATATTTGTGAAAGTACTTCTATTAAATTATAGTATATATTTGTTTTTAAAATATTGTTTACTATATTAATTATTGTATATATATATATATATATGTGTGTGTGTGTGTGTGTGACAAATGTTTGCATCATCAAATGTCAAGTTAATTCACAATAAATAATTTTCCTTAGTGAAAAATAAAAACCCATTAAAAAAATTATTTATATATATATATACTAATAACAGACTAATAATCAATGTGTTGTATATCACAAATTAACACAGAGACTGAGTAAACATGGTGATGTTCCAATGTCAAGCAATCACTAATCAACCAAATGTGAAAAATAAAATTAGAATCCTATTCCATAATTTTTTTTTTTTTAGTAACTACAACCAAGGTAATTTGGCAGCAATAGGCAGTTATGGCAATGTCAAAGGAAATGAAAAAACTAGTATACCAACCACTGGAAGCCAAGCTTGGTATAAAAGCAAACCCAGTTCATTTTCATCATCCTTTAACAACCTGAGATCAAATGTTCGAATGCAAAGGAAAATGGATGACTTGAATTATCCATATAAGTTTCTTAGTGCAAAACCATAAAAAATAAAACCAATGTTTGAATTAAGAGAAGTTGATAAGTTTGTGCAATTTAATAAAATTAATGAATTGTTTTTAAATTGATATTGGAAAAACTGCACTATTATTCAAACATGAACAAAGAAAGAATAGAATATTGCCAGCACTTGAACAAAATGATGAAGTACTTTTTTTTTTGTAAACCATTAAATGCCAAATTGCAATTAAAAAAAAATTAAGTCTGTTATAAACCACTGTGCAAGGTATTCTGGGTAAATCGACAGTGCCATAGGACTGAACATCACTATCCCAATCATGGAAGTGCAATGAATTAACCTACTAACACGTGTAATGCCTATAGAAGTCCCAATTGTCATACACCAAATGTATACATGGATTGAAAAGAAGAGCAACTGCAGAGAATGGATGTAAAACTATTTCAAGTGCATTACATAGAAATTCCAATGAGTGATGGATGTGAACTAAGGAGAGTGATCCAAAAAAAAAGATAGACTGTATCCATGAAGGACATTATTGCCAATCTCATGAACATTAACCAAATAATTTAATGAAAATTCTGATTTTGTCATCTATTCTTGTTATTTATACATTTGTAAGATTATTTTTTATTTTCTTTCCACACTTAGAGTTTATTATAAGTTAAAACAGTAAAATGAGGAGGGAAATCATTAAGTTAGATAATTTTTTTTTGTTAAATAAAATTTAGATCAGCTTTCCCTCCATAGTGACATGAGATTAATCATCACAATATGAAACAAGGTAAGATCTTTAAGTCTATTCTATATTAAATACATACACTTATTACAGGACAGAGTTCATGTTATTTGTTTGTTGTTAACTAATAATGGTTTATGTTTAATTTTTGGTATAAATAACTAATCTTCTCATGTGATTGTTCTTTTCTGTCAATCTTAGGGAACAATACATAGATAGGGGGTCCCCAAAGAAGATGGAACATCATTTATTTGAAGTGGACAATGGGACTACTACAGATATACCTGCATAATATTGTAAATTAACTAGTTAGCTTCAAAATTGATTTAATAATACATTTTTTGCTGTTTTTATTTGCTTTGTAAATAATTAGTGACATGTCATAAATTTCTACCATTGGGTAAGGGTTTGGAACTGTGAATATTTTCAATTGTTGATATGGTAAAAATCCATCCTTGACACAAGCAATTATATAGATCGGAAGAGCGTCGTTAGGGAAAGTTTCAATTTTTTAATTACTGTGTTTTGATATTTAATAAATGTCAAATTTATTTAAATTAAACTGGTCTCTAGTTTATCAAAATTATTTATGCATTCACATATAAACTGATATACATATACACACCTTACTCTTATATAATAGTGTATAAATATGTTTGGATGGATGATTAAATCAATTGCAACCTATATAGAGGTGCAGCAGTTGCTACCCCATATAAATTTATCCCTGAAGAAATGCATATTTCTCCCTGAGTTCAAATACTAAGGTATAACAGAGCCTGAAGGAGAGGTGAGGTATGGTTGAACTAGCGCAAATTGTATGAAATTTAATGTGTAAATGCATGGCTAGCCCATTGGAGGTAGATATGATCATATGTTATGTACTTCATTGCATTATTCACAGCATCCTACAAGAAGCCCTAGGTCTGATTGTAGTGAGATGCATTCTCCCTCTCTTGTGGTAAACCCTGGCCCATCACAATACACACACACACACACACACACACATATATATATATATATATATATAATGATATAAATACATTCATTTGTAATTTATCTTACTTCTCTACAGCGGATTATATCTGCTATAGAATCGTTAGAGAATTCTCACTTAATACATAAATATTCTCAGTTTTCTACATTGTAACAGACTAGCCATTGAAAATAATTAATCAATATTCATTTTACTTAATGTTAAACACTACTAATGCTATTCCAACGACAAACCTAATAAATTAATGATCACCAGTATTGCAAATATATTTTGTAAAAGAATGTTGGAGCAACTATTTAGCAATTAGAATTTAATTTTGGTATTGAAATATTACTTAACACTGGAAAGCATTTTGAGAGATTGTACTAGTAATATACTTTAAGTTATGCATGCATGGATCTTAGGGTAACATCTCATTTATTGTACTTATGATTATTAAAAAAACATTCAGGGTATTACTGTTTATAATCTAGAATTATATAATTGCCATTGGTAAATTCTATATTTTAAATAGAATATAGTAATATTTACCTTATTGCGTCAATTTGTAATACAAGTTATTCTATTGTGAAATAAAAATAATTAAGGACAAATTCTGCCTAAAACAGTGTTGCCCAATGTGAACACATGCATTACAGAGGGTAATTTGATTTTTAAGGGAAGAGTAATGCTAGAATGGATTATTAGTTGTGTTTTTTTTTGTAATTTTTAGAGTTATTAACAGTGAATTTGAAAACCTGCTAATTGTTCTTACATTTTATCATTCAAAAATTAAGCTAAGAATATTTTCTTAAACTTTTTTCTGCTTTATTTTCTTTTCAGTCTTTTTTCTATGTATATAACCTTTACTCCTTACATTTCCATTGTTACTTGAAGCAAATTAAATGTCCTGAAATTCCATTTAGCTTCAACTGTCCTTTCCTTAATGTCCTTTTAAGATTATTCCATGTGATAGGAACTCATTTTTTGAACACTAAGAATTATATATTATGAAAGGAGGGGATCAGGATTTTAAAATATATTTTGGTGGGGCATGGTCAAAAAATGATTGGGAGCCATAGGCCTAGAAAGTTAGAGGAAAAATGAGATAGTGTAGGACAAAAGATCTTAATATATATTTTTGAACATCTGGTTTGATTATATTTATTAGCGGGAGCATGTTCTCTCATCAAAAATATAATCAGTCCATATAAAAAGTATAAATTAAGGAATAAAATATCATTTAAATCAACAATGGAGACATGCTAGTAAAAATATTTTCTAAACCAAAATGTAAATATTGGCAGTATCTATTCTTCCCATAATTTTTAAATAATTTAAAGATAAAGTTAAGGTAATTTTATCTAGTAGTCTAATTTGTAGTTAATTTTTGATATTATTGCATAATAGTAGTAGAATGATATACCTAAAAGTTAAAGATTCTTGAGCCAACGTCCAATCTGTTACTACCGATGCTAAAATGTCACATGATCTTGAGAGAAATAAGCTTGACATTGCTGCTGCCTTCATTAGAGCTACTCATCAACTATTTTATTTACTTATATTAAAAATAAATCCGATATTATTAACTAACCTTTAGAGGAAACATGTAAATTACTACTGAATGTGATAAAAACAAGAAGAAAACTTGATAAATGTGAGCAAGCTTATTGACTGCAATCGTTGTTTACCAGTGATGAGGTTTTTAACAGATCGTTCCAGATAGTTTGTATAATCTTAAATATTCAGTGATTGTGGTTGAGCAAAGTTGTAGACAGAAGGTGGTTTTGCATCATACATGTTAATAAATAAAATACATTTTTAATGTAGTAGCACTTACTGATAAATATTTACTATGGTATGACTAGCATAGAGAAAAGTAAAAGCCACTTAGATATTAGAATTCTTAGAAAAATGTGAGATGTGATTGTTTAAATAAATCCATTACAATATTTTTTACAACAATAAAAACATTTTAATTCCAGTATTTGTTTGAAAAGCTGTGTTATGAAATATATCATATGTTTTTTAATTTTTTAATTAGAATAGAATGATTTATTGTTAAGGAGTTCCTAAGATGCTCACACACTTAAAAAGTTTAAAGACGAGGAATGGCAGATCTAACCATAAGATATGGATCTTGAGTTTCAGATGCCATTCTATTATTTTGCTAAACCATCAGGGCCTTAATTATTTAATTATTGCATAGTAAAGTAATCAAATGGTTAATCAGTAGATCATGTGACGTTTGACAGACTAAGTTGCACGAGGAGAGAGCAACATCATCAAACTAGGAATTTTACTTATTACTATCTTTATTTATAAACATTTCAATTCAAAAAACCGTAGCATCCTGGCTATTATATTTTTGCTTATTTTAGTGCTTTTTATTGGATCAGTATTCATAATTTATCTCAATAATCATTTAATTTTTCCCCACTTGTTTTTCCCCCAGAAATTTGACTATGTCAAATACTGGATTCTCGCTTCAAATTACAATCTCTTTCTTAGTGCAGATTTATTGCAACAATAGAGAAATGAATTCAAAAATCAAATGTTCGGATTAAAATTCAAGCAGTAATTTCTGGAATCTCAAAATGTTATGACTTTTCAAACATGAATATTCTTTAATAACTCCCATAATTTCTGCACAGTTAGGTACGTGGCAGAGTGGCAGAATCCATAGCCTAAGATCCATAAATTAGAGCATGGCTCTGATATTTCCAATGCCGAAACATTTTATAAATTTGATTATATACCATAATAATTAAAATAGTGACTAATTTTAACTATGTCTAAGCTAAGATCAATTCACGTTGAAATAGATTAATCATGTATTTGACTTATCTCTACTAATAAACTACGATAGTTTCAAAATTGTCTAATGATAAAATTCCATTTTATCTTCACCAACTCATGAATTAGGAAAAGTATCATAGATCCAATTCCCAATAAGGCTACGTCAAGGATCAAGTTTTTGATATATTTTCTTTGCTTGATATCATTATCGATTTTTTTTTTTATGCATCTTTTGGAGTTTATCTATTTTATCTTTTAAATCATTAAATTCTAATTTGAATGTCTAATGTTGCGATTTTTAAATTTTTTTCTTGGTGCCGGTCTTCCTCCTTTCATTTTTTATTTTGTATATCTATGAGATCTTAGAATCATTCCTCACTATTACTCGTATATAAAAAAAACTGGAGTTTCATTTCTAAGCTTTTTGAGAGTCTCAGTCTTAGCTGTATAAGTCCCCATACTCCTCAAGAAATATATTGACCCACATTCCACAGAAAGTTTTGATGAATTCTCATCTTAAGTGAAGGGCTTTTAATAAATAATGTAAAAATGTAATCTCAATAAATACAGAAAAATCCAACTAAAAATATTACTTAATAATAGTAATTAAAAAAAGCATATAAACATACTTATTATTTCAGAGTAAAACAATCAATATACATTACACAATAAACGCAGATATAATATAAGAAAATAGAAAGAAAAGTATATGCACTCACATTAGAACTATTGATACAAAATAAATTAATTAAGAAATTATAAGATATGTATGGGATTTTTAAGCAATAATATCAAAATCATATCCATGACAAAGCATAGTTGTAATGTTTCAAAATTGATACAAGGCATATTAATCTAATCGTTATGTTTTTTGGCACAAGCTTTGGGTTTTAATTGTGCGACTGAAAATATAAGAACCCTTTGTATTAAGTTAACTTTAGTATCAATACTCACTTCAGAATTTCAAATAACATACTTAAGGCTGTGTATTATGTTCCTATAGTTGCACAAAGTTTTAGAGGGTATGTTTTAGGGAGGATATAGGGAAGGATTTGAGGAAAAATATTACGTTGACTGCAAAATCAAGACTTAATTGTCAAAAAATGTAGCCAACTTTTTTGAACATAATGCAATAACTCTTCAGAAATTAAAAAAATTGCAATGGTTATATAAAAAAAGAGTTTAATCAACAGCGTCAAATGAATGTGACAATTTCCATTCCATGAAAACAAATATCAAAATAATAAAAATACACTAGAATTGGAGAGTCCCATAATGCAAAATACCTCAACAAGCCAATCCTGAAAATATAAATACTGTTCATCATATAAAAGAGTGATCCATGCTCTGTTTTATCTTTTCTTGCATCAAAATTTCATTTTTGAAACACTTTAACATCCTTGTCTAATTACACCACTCTTATGCAAACTAAAATTCAGATGCATCATTCTAAAAAACAACAGTTATCAATATTGTGCTTCTTTACAATGCTCTTTGAGGTAATCTTTATATATATATTTTAATAAGTCTGCAGCTCAGTAATTTATTTCACATAGCCAGTCCAACAGCTGATGAGATGCAATAATAATAAACCTTCATGGATTCCATTTAAAAGTTACCTAATGAACATATTGATTGGTCATGTGATTGGGCCATTGTACATTTACAATATATATATTAGTCTTACGATCGTCTCAAAGTCTTTTTAGAAATTTATGGTGTATTCCCAACAAATGTGTCTAATGCATTTTTGTTAAGTCAGGAGGAAGTTCAAGGGTCACTTTAACTTATTAATCTAAGTAAAATAATAGATCCATTAAACAGCTAATTTAAGTGAAGCAGCCACTGTGTTAAAAACAACATATCTTTTAACATGCTAAGTGGTAACACAACATAATAAGTGTTTCTCTACAACATCTAAACTCATCTTTTTCTTAAAAAATACTAAAATATTTCACTTGACTTATTTTTGAAATTTATAATCATGCAAGCATCATGTTAACAAAGATTTTGATTAAATTATCATTTAATAAAATAATGACACTTACTTTGGGGTTGGTGTTTTTAAATCAAAATCTGAACCCACTCCTTAGCACCTTCTGAAGAGCGCCAAAGCAATAAAACCACGGCCAGAGGTTCTGGGGCAGGACTGACAGAGATATTTTTAAATGCTTTTTCGAAGGCTAAGCAATATATTAGCTTGTTGAGGAATTGGAACACCCTCATTGTTTATAACTTACAAGCTTAAGAGAAAAAGGTCATGTGATCTATGACTCTCATTTTGACTACATAAATTATTCACATTACTTTATTTGCTAAGTAGTCAGATTCTATGTGCTCTTGAATTCTTGTTCATTGCATTCACACAGCCTTTTTAGTTTTGTTACCAATAAAGTTGTTTATTATTCCACTGGACTATTGAGATTTTTGTGATTCTGATTGAATATGTCTGTATTTAAGTGAAGAAAATATTAATTGGGGGGAATTGAGGATTGAAATAATTTTATAAACTCTTCGGAATGATATAAAAATCAATTGTTGCAACATAACTTTTTAATAGCCCAAATTAAAATGAAATAATGCTAATATGGAAGTACTGAAAATTCCCAAGAAAGCTATATGGAAACTAATTATCAGTAAAGTCGCAGAATTAGCTGATTTACAGTTTAATTTTGATATATAAATCACGCCCTATATATAAAGTAGGTCAACAAATGGTATACTTATATATATTGAAGCTAAAGTATAGGTGGGGCTCTTCTTACATTTAATAACAGTTAATTTACATATAGTTTGTAAAGTTGTTTCAGTATTTCTGTATTATTTAATTTTATTGTTGACAAAACTATCCGTTTGCTAAGACAATGTTCTTTAAAACTTACTAAATCTCGTGTTTAGATATACTCTTGCTATCTTTCATTTGTTGTTTTCAAATACAATGTACTAAAAATACAAGTGCCAAACAAGAAATTTCAAATTTAGACATTATTTAAAAAATACAATTGCTTGTTGAATTGTAAAAATATAGAGGCAAGTGTGAATTGTGCCTTTCTTTATATATATCTTTGGGGGGGATTAGTAGATACTTTAAATACTAATGTTTTGTATCATTTTGAATTAATCCATTGATTTGTATTGCCATACATTGATGCAATCTTAAATTAATTACTTAATCACTTATAACTGTCAGAATATCATCATGGGCGTTACAATTGGGATAAATTCTTCTGCCCAATAAAAATTATTCCTAGTGTTATGTACATGATTTGATAGACTATAAATTATATTTCTGATATTTATTTCATCTATCGAATATACATTGGATGGCAGAATTCTGACAAAGAACAATTTTAATTTTCTCCAACCGTAAACAGCAAGTTCAATCTTTCATCATTGGATGTCAAACGTATTATCATTAATTATCTTCCTAAGTGGTGAAACATTCGTATGATATGCCTACGAGCTTTTAATTTTATTTTGATTTTGGTCATGTTTTGTTAATGCTATTCTATAAAGCCTTCTTTGTACCAAGTCACTGTAACTTGTTTTTTATTGAAACATTGTGATAATAGCATTAGGATTCCAGCGTAAATGGTCACATGGTTCTCTTACCCAGCTACCTGCAGTGCCATCTATGAATCAAGATTAGTTACTCACACAAAATTTAATATGTTAACATTTCTTAATATATCTTACTTGTATGAAATGATGGTATACCCTGTATTTTGACAAAGATTTAAATGCCCTGTCTATTAAAACTAAATTTTGAAATTCATTTGACAATTTTTTCGTTATTCATGGCTTTGTTGTCATAAACCAGCCTGAATCATTCTCTCTTTCCCACGGTAGCCTCTGATATGAAAAAAAATTTTGATGAATATCACTTATGTTTTAATATTTTTACTCTTCCTATTTCTCATACTTGATCAGCCATGCCAAATATTAAATTGTAATAATGAATAACTTTCATAATATTTCATTATTGTAGCATGTTCATTGATTAATAAAATTACATACTATTCAATTTGGTACTAGAATTTTTAAAACACACTATATATAAATAAAATTTTGTTTTTATTTCAAATCCGTAAAAAATTTAATATATTTAACTCTGTTAAAAATGGCATTATTAATATTCTTCCCCAAAAATAGTGTTTTTGTTGTTAAGTTTGCAGTTGTATTTGTTTAAAATATTTTCTTAATTACTTAACATTTTAATAATATTTAGTTACAAAATTTAAGACAAAATCTAGTTTTTGATGAATTGCTACATTAAAAACCAAAAATTAATGCAAATGTCCTTGGCCTTTTGAATTTTTTTTCCCAGTAACCAATATTTTTTGGTTACATTTTTTAAAAACAATATGTTTTCTTAAATAATTATGCAATTTTAAAACTGCTTTAAATAGCCCATAGTTGATCAATCACAATTTGGCAATACTCCACAGATAACATGATGACAATATTACTATAACTTATAAATCATTGACAATGACCCTTTAACCTATTGTTACCACTTGATCTAAACCATATAGGACTTCAAGAAAAGAAATATATTCTTGATGATGATCAAATAAGACATAAACCTTACTTTTTATTAAGTCACTGATTTATATTATCTAGATATATATATAATATTAAACAATACAGATTTATACCTATCATACAATTGGTTAATCAAACCGAATTTATATAATCATATAGATTTATAATCGTCTTTTAGTATATAGTGCAATGAAAGATTAATAATTTTTTGTCTGATATAAATGTTTTGTTTTACAATACTGTCCTCTTTGTTGTTATTGGAGACAAATATCAGACCTCAATGAATATACAAATATGTTGAGTCCAAATGTGCTTCAGATCAAGAGTGAGTAACAATAGGTTAAAGGTCATTGTCAATGATTTATAAGTTATAGTAATATTGTCATCATATTATCTGTGGAGTATTGCCAAATAGTGATTGATCAACTATGGGCTATTTAAAGCTGGTTATCCCATTACTTAATTATTTAAGAAACATATTGTTTTTAAAAATGTAACAAAAATGTGGGTTGCTGGAAAAAAAATTGGTAAAAAAAGGCTTAAGACATTTACATTAATTTTTGGTTTTTTAATGAAGCAATTCATCAAAAACTTAGATTTTGTCTTAAATTTTGTAACTAAATATTATTAAAATGTTAAGTAATAAAGAAAATGTTTTAGAGCAAATACAACTGCAAACTTACAACAACAAAAACACTATTGCAAAGGAAAATTGTAATACCATTTTTTAACAGAGTTAAATATATTGAATTTTTTTACAGTTTGAGATAAAACAAAATTTTATTTATATATAGTGTGTAGTGACCAATTCTAACACCAAGTTATCTGGTATGTGACCTATTAATCAATGAACATGCTACAATGTAAGATAGTATAGTTATTCATTATTACAATTTAATACTTGGCATGGCTGGCTCACCTTTATGAGAAATGGGAAGAGTGTGCTTCGTATATTAATCCACATATGATAATCTAATGAGATCAAAATTTGTTTTAAATTGGGAAAAATGGCTACTGAAATATTTGAAATGATTCAAACTGGTTTATGACAGCAAAGCCATGAATAACAAAAAAAATTGTCAAATAATTTCCAAAATTTGGTTTTAACAGACAGAGCATTTAAATCTTTGTCAAAAATACAAATTATACCATCACATTTCATACAGTAAGATATATGCAGAAATGCTAACATATTAAATTTTTTGTGGTGAATAACTAATCTTGATTCATAGATGGCACTGCAGGCGGCTGGGAGAGAGAACCAGTCACCTTTTTACTGGGATACAATGCTATTGTCACAATATTTCAATAAGAAACAAGTTACAGTGACTTGGAAAAAGAAAACTTTATAGAATAGCATTAACAAAACATGACCAAATCAAAATAAATTATACAGCTTTCAGCATATCATACGAATGTTAAAAAACTTAGGAAGATAATTAGTATTATTACGATTGACATCTAGTGAAAGATTGAACTGCTGTTTACGATTGGAGAAATTAAAGTGTTCTTTGTCAGAATTCTACCATCCCATGCAGATATTCGGTAGATGAATAAATGTCAAATATAATTTGTAATCTATCAAATCATGTAGCTAACTTTAGGAATAATTTTATTGGCAGAAGAACATCCCAATTGCTAACACCCTATGATAATTATTCTGACAGTTATGAGTGATTGAGTTGTGAATTTAAGTTGCATCCAATGTATATTATTTTAAATCAATGGATTAATTCAAAATGATACAAAACATTAGTATTTGAAATATCTACAATTCGTTGTCTTTGATATATATAAGAAAACTTTAATTCACACTTGCCTCTATATTTTTTACAATTCTACAAACAATTGTATTTTTTTAAATAGTGGTCTAGGTACGATTTCTTGTTTGGCACTTGTATTTTAAGTACATTGTATTTGAAAACAAAAAATGAAAGATAGCAAGAGTATATCTAAACACAGTTTGAGTGAGTTTTAAAGAACATTGTCTTAACAAACGGATAGTTTTGTCAACAATAGAATTAAATAATACAGAAATACTGAAACAACTTACAAACTATATGTAAATTAACTGTTAGTAAATGTAGAAAGAGCCCACCTACACTTTAGCTTCAATATATATAAGCATACCATTTATTGACCTACTTATATATAGGGCGTGATTTATATATCAAAATTAAACTGTAAATCAGCTAATTCTACCTTTACTGATAATTAGTTTCCATATAGCTTTCTTGGGAGTTTTCAGTACTTCCATATTAGCATTATTTCATTTAATTTGGGCTATTAAAAAGTTATATTTACAACAATTGAATTTTATATCATTCTGAAGAGACTATAAAATTATTTCAATCTCCAATTCCCAAACCCAATAAATATTTTCTTCACATTAAATACAGACATATACAATCAAATCACAAAAATCTCAATAATCCAGTGGAATAATAAACAACTTTATTGGTAACAAAACTAAAAAAACTGTGTGAATGCAATGAACAAGAATTCAAAGGCACATAGAATCTGACTACTTAGCAAATAAAGTAATAATTTATGTAGTCAAAATAAGAGTCATAGATCACATGACCTTTTTCTCTTAAGCTTGTAAGTTATAAACAATGAGGATTTCCAATTCCTCAACAAGCTTTATGATAAATGCTTAGCTAGAAAAAGCATTTAAAATATCTCTGTCAGGTCCTGCCTCCAAACCTCTGACCATGGTTTTGTGCTCTGGCACTCTTCAGAGAGGTGCTAGGGTAGGTTCAGACACGATTTAAAAACACCAACCCAAAGCCAATGTGTCTATTATTTTTATTAAATGATAATTTAATCCAAAATCTTTGTTAACATTATGCTTGCATGATTATAAATTTCAAAAATGAAGTCAAATGAAATATTTTAGTATTTTTTTAAGAAAAAGGTGGATTTAGATGTTGTAGAGAAACACTTATTATGTTGTGTTACCACTTAACATGTTAAAAGATATGTTGTTTTAACACAGTGGCTGCTTCACTTAAATTAGCTGTTTAATGGATCTATTATTTTACTTAGATTAATAAATTAAAGTGACCCTTGAACTTCCTCCTGACTTAACAAAAATGCATTAGAAACATTTATTTGGGAATACACCATAAATTTCTAAAAAGACAATGACACGATCGTAAGACCAATATATATATTGTAAATGTACAATGGCCCAATCACATGACCAATCAATATGTTCATTAGCTAACTTTTTAAATGGAATCCATGAGGTTTATTATAATTGCATCTCATCAGCTGTTGGACTGGCTATGTGAAATAAATTACTGACTGCAGACTTATTAAAATATATATATAAAGATTACCTCAAAGAGCATTGTAAAGAAGCACAATATTGATAACTGTTGTTTTTAGAATGATGCATCTGAACACAGTTTACATAAGAGTGGTGTAATTAGACAAGGTGTTAAAGTGTTTCAAAAATGAAATTTTGATGCAAGAAAAGATAAAACAGAGCATGGATCACTCTTTTATATGTGAACAGTATTTATATTTCAAGGATTGGCTTGTTAGAATTATTTTGCTACTTATAGGACTCTCAATTCTAGTGTATTTTTATTATTTTGATATTTGTTTTCATGGAATGGAAATTGTCACATTCATTTGACGCTGTTGATTAAACTCTTTTTTATATAACCATTTGCAATTTTTTTAATTTCTGAAGAGTTATTGCATTATGTTCAAAAAAGTTGGCTACATTTTTTGACAATTAAGTCTTGATTTTGCAGTCAACGTAATATTTTTTCCTCAAATCCTTCCCTATATCCTCCATAAAAAACATACCCTCTAAAACTTTGTACAACTATAAGAACATAATACACAGCCTTAATTATGTTATTTGAAATTCTGAAGTGAGTATTGATACTAAAGTTAACTTAATACAAAAGGGTTCTTATATTTTCAATCACACAATTAAAACCAGAAAGCTTGTGCCAAAAAACATAACGATTAGATTAATATGCCTTATATCAATTTTGAAACATTACAACTATGCTTTGTCATGAATATGATTTTGATATTATTGCTAAAAATCCCATACATATCTTATAATTTCTTAATTAATTTATTTTGTATCAATAGTTCTAATGTGAGTGCATATATTTTTCTTTCTATTTTCTTATATTATATCTGCGTTTATTGTGTAATGTATATTGATTGTTTTACTCTGAAATAATAAGTATGTTTATATGCTTTTTTTTAATTACTATTATTAAGTAATATTTTTAGTTGGATTTTTCTGTATTTATTGAGATTACATTTTTACATTATTTATTAAAAGCCTTCACTTAAGATGAAATTCATCAAAACTTTCTGTGGAATGTGGGTCAATATATTTCTTGAGGAGTATGAGGACATATACAGCTAAGACTGAACTCTCAAAAAGCTTAGAAATAAAACTCCAGTTTTTTTTATATACAGTAATAGTGAGGAATATTCTAAAATCTCATAGATATACAAAATAAAAAATGAAGAGGAGGAAAACTGACAGCAAGAAAAAAATTTAAAAATCGCAACATTAGACATTCAAATTAGAATTTAATGATTTAAAAGATAAAATAGATAAACTCCAAAAGATGCATAAAAAAATCGATAATGATATCAAGCAAAGGAAAATATATCAAAAACTTGATCCTTGACATAGCCTTATTGAATTGAATCTATGATACTTTTCCTAATTCATGAGTTGGTAAGATAAAATAAAATTTTATCATTAGACAATTTTGAAACTATCGTAGTTTATTAGTAGAGATAAGTCAAATACATGATTAATCTATTTCAACGTGAATTGATCTTAGCTTAGACATAGTTAAAATTAGTCACTATTTTAATTATTATGGTATATAATCAAATTTATAAAATGTTTCGGCATTGGAAATATCAGAGCCATGCTATAATTTATGGATCTTGGGCTATGGATTCTGCCACTCTGCCACTGTACCAAACTGTGCAGAAATTATGGGGTTATTAAAGAATATTCATGTTTGAAAAGTCATAACATTTTGAGATTCAGAAATTACTGCTTGAATTTTAATCCGAACATTTGATTTTTGAATTCATTTCTCTATTGTTGCAATAAATCTGCACTAAGAAAGAGATTGTAATTTGAAGCGAGAATCCAGTATTTGACATAGTCAAATTTCTGGGGGAAAAACAAGTGGGGAAAAATTAAATGATTATTGAGATAAATTATGAATACTGATCCAATAAAAAGCACTAAAATAAGCAAAAATATAATAGCCAGGATGCTACGGTTTTTTGAATTGAAATGTTTATAAATAAAGATAGTAATAAGTAAAATTCCTAGTTTGATGATGTTGCTCTCTCCTCGTGCAACTTAGTCTGTTAAACGTCACATGATCTACTGATTAACCATTTGATTACTTTACTATGCAATAATTAAATAATTAAGGCCCTGATGGTTTAGCAAAATAATAGAATGGCATCTGAAACTCAAGATCCATATCTTATGGTTAGATCTGCCATTCCTCGTCTTTAAACTTTTTAAGTGTGTGAGCATCTTAGGAACTCCTTAACAATAAATCATTCTATTCTAATTAAAAAATTAAAAAACATATGATATATTTCATAACACAGCTTTTCAAACAAATACTGGAATTAAAATGTTTTTATTGTTGTAAAAACCATTGTAATGGATTTATTTAAAACAATCACATCTCACATTTTTCTAAGAATTCTAATATCTAAGTGGCTTTTACTTTTCTCTATGCTAGTCATACCATAGTAAATATTTATCAGTAAGTGCTACTACATTAAAAATGTATTTTATTTATTAACATGTATGATGCAAAACCACCTTCTGTCTACAACTTTGCTCAACCACAATCACTGAATATTTAAGATTATACAAACTATCTGGAACGATCTGTTAAAAAAACCCCTATCACTGGTAAACAACGATTGCAGTCAATAAGCTTGCTCACATTTATCAAGTTTTCTTCTTGTTTTTATCACATTCAGTAGTAATTTACATGTTTCCTCTAAAGGTTAGTTAATAATATCGGATTTATTTTTAATATAAGTAAATAAAATAGTTGATGAGTAGCTCTAATGAAGGCAGCAGCAATGTCAAGCTTATTTCTCTCAAGATCATGTGACATTTTAGCATCGGTAGTAACAGATTGGACGTTGGCTCAAGAATCTTTAACTTTTAGGTATATCATTCTACTACTATTATGCAATAATATCAAAAAATTAACTACAAATTAGACTACTAGATAAAATTACCTTAACTTTATCTTTAAATTATTTAAAAATTATGGGAAGAATAGGATACTGCCAATATTTACATTTTGGTTTAGAAAATATTTTTACTAGCATGTCTCCATTGTTGATTTAAATGATATTTTATTCCTTAATTTATACTTTTTATATGGACTGATTATATTTTTGATGAGAGAACATGCTCCCGCTAATAAATATAATCAAACCAGATGTTCAAAAATATATATTAAGATCTTTGTCCTACACTATCTCATTTTTCCTCTAACTTTCTAGGCCTATGGCTCCCAATCATTTTTTGACCATGCCCCACCAAAATATATTTAAAATCCTGATCCCCTCCTTTCATAATATATAATTCTTAGTGTTCAAAAAATGAGTTCCTATCACATGGAATAATCTTAAAAGGACATTAAGGAAAGGACAGTTGAAGCTAAATGGAATTTCAGGACATTTAATTTGCTTCAAGTAACAATGGAAATGTAAGGAGTAAAGGTTATATACATAGAAAAAAGACTGAAAAGAAAATAAAGCAGAAAAAAGTTTAAGAAAATATTCTTAGCTTAATTTTTGAATGATAAAATGTAAGAACAATTAGCAGGTTTTCAAATTCACTGTTAATAACTCTAAAAATTACAAAAAAAAACACAACTAATAATCCATTCTAGCATTACTCTTCCCTTAAAAATCAAATTACCCTCTGTAATGCATGTGTTCACATTGGGCAACACTGTTTTAGGCAGAATTTGTCCTTAATTATTTTTATTTCACAATAGAATAACTTGTATTACAAATTGACGCAATAAGGTAAATATTACTATATTCTATTTAAAATATAGAATTTACCAATGGCAATTATATAATTCTAGATTATAAACAGTAATACCCTGAATGTTTTTAATAATCATAAGTACAATAAATGAGATGTTACCCTAAGATCCATGCATGCATAACTTAAAGTATATTACTAGTACAATCTCTCAAAATGCTTTCCAGTGTTAAGTAATATTTCAATACCAAAATTAAATTCTAATTGCTAAATAGTTGCTCCAACATTCTTTTACAAAATATATTTGCAATACTGGTGATCATTAATTTATTAGGTTTGTCGTTGGAATAGCATTAGTAGTGTTTAACATTAAGTAAAATGAATATTGATTAATTATTTTCAATGGCTAGTCTGTTACAATGTAGAAAACTGAGAATATTTATGTATTAAGTGAGAATTCTCTAACGATTCTATAGCAGATATAATCCGCTGTAGAGAAGTAAGATAAATTACAAATGAATGTATTTATATCATTATATATATATATATATATATATGTGTGTGTGTGTGTGTGTGTGTGTATTGTGATGGGCCAGGGTTTACCACAAGAGAGGGAGAATGCATCTCACTACAATCAGACCTAGGGCTTCTTGTAGGATGCTGTGAATAATGCAATGAAGTACATAACATATGATCATATCTACCTCCAATGGGCTAGCCATGCATTTACACATTAAATTTACATACAATTTGCGCTAGTTCAACCATACCTCACCTCTCCTTCAGGCTCTGTTATACCTTAGTATTTGAACTCAGGGAGAAATATGCATTTCTTCAGGGATAAATTTATATGGGGTAGCAACTGCTGCACCTCTATATAGGTTGCAATTGATTTAATCATCCATCCAAACATATTTATACACTATTATATAAGAGTAAGGTGTGTATATGTATATCAGTTTATATGTGAATGCATAAATAATTTTGATAAACTAGAGACCAGTTTAATTTAAATAAATTTGACATTTATTAAATATCAAAACACAGTAATTAAAAAATTGAAACTTTTTAACAAGGTAAAACTATATAATTGCTTGTGTCAAGGATGGATTTTTACCATATCAACAATTGAAAATATTCACAGTTCCAAACCCTTACCCAATGGTAGAAATTTATGACATGTCACTAATTATTTACAAAGCAAATAAAAACAGCAAAAAATGTATTATTAAATCAATTTTGAAGCTAACTAGTTAATTTACAATATTATGCAGGTATATCTGTAGTAGTCCCATTGTCCACTTCAAATAAATGATGTTCCATCTTCTTTGGGGACCCCCTATCTATGTATTGTTCCCTAAGATTGACAGAAAAGAACAATCACATGAGAAGATTAGTTATTTATACCAAAAATTAAACATAAACCATTATTAGTTAACAACAAACAAATAACATGAACTCTGTCCTGTAATAAGTGTATGTATTTAATATAGAATAGACTTAAAGATCTTACCTTGTTTCATATTGTGATGATTAATCTCATGTCACTATGGAGGGAAAGCTGATCTAAATTTTATTTAACAAAAAAAAATTATCTAACTTAATGATTTCCCTCCTCATTTTACTGTTTTAACTTATAATAAACTCTAAGTGTGGAAAGAAAATAAAAAATAATCTTAC
Organism: Epiperipatus broadwayi; assembly: GCA_028023455.1. Classification (NCBI taxonomy): domain Eukaryota; kingdom Metazoa; phylum Onychophora; class Udeonychophora; order Euonychophora; family Peripatidae; genus Epiperipatus; species Epiperipatus broadwayi. Next base: position 4,839 of record JAQFVV010002402.1, on the reverse strand, counting down.
AAATGTATAAATAACAAGAACAGATGACAAAATCAGGGAATTTTTCATTAAATTATTTGGTTAATGTTCATGAGATTGGCAATAATGTCCCTTCATGGATACAGTCTATCTTTTTTTTTGGATCACTCTCCTTAGTTCACATCCATCACTCATTGGAATTTCTATGTAATGCACTTGAAATAGTTTTACATCCATTCTCTGCAGTTGCTCTTCTTTTCAATCCATGTATACATTTGGTGTATGACAATTGGGACTTCTATAGGCTTACACAGTGTTAGTAGGTTAATTCATTGCACTTCCATGATTGGGATAGTGATGTTCAGTCCTATGGCACTGTCGATTTACCCAGAATACCCTTGCACAGTGGTTTATAACAGACTTAATTTTTTTTTAATTGCAATTTGGCATTTAATGGTTTACAAAAAAAAAGTAGCTTCATCATTTTGGTTCAAGTGCTGGCAATATTCTATTCTTTCTTTGTTCATGTTTGAATAATAGTGCAGTTTTTCCAATATCAATTTAAAAACAATTCATTAATTTTATTAAATTGCACAAACTTATCAACTTCTCTTAATTCAAACATTGGTTTTATTTTTTATGGTTTTGACACTAAGAAACTTATATGGATAATTCAAGTCATCCATTTTCCTTTGCATTCGAACATTTGATCTCAGGTTGTTAAAGGATGATGAAAATGAACTGGGTTTGCTTTTCATACCAAGCTTGGCTTCCAGTGGTTGGTATACTAGTTTTTCATTTCCTTTGACATTGCCATAACTGCCTATTGCTGCCAAATTACCTTGGTTGTAGTTACTAAAAAAAAAAAATTATGGAATAGGATTCCTAATTTTATTTTTCAGCATTTGGTTGATTAGTGATTGCTTGACATTGGAACATCACCATGTTTACTCAGTCTCTGTGTTAATTTGTGATATACAACACATTGATTATTAGTCTGTTATTAGTATATATATATATAAATAATTTTTTTTTAATGGGTTTTTATTTTTCACTTAGGAAAATTATTTATTGTGAATTAACTTGACATTTGATGATGCAAACATTTGTCACACACACACACACACACATATATATATATATATATACAATAATTAATATAGTAAACAATATTTTTTAAAAACAAATATATACTATAATTTAATAGAAGTACTTTCACAAATATGTAGTTTTGTAATATCAAGATATGAAGATATAATTCTTAATAATAATATATATTATCAAGGTATTAAAATTTATTACAGGTATGTTGATGATGTTTTTGTTTGCGGAAGTTTAGATGTTATAAGTTTGTTATTTAATGAATTAAATAGTTTAGAAGGTTTAAAATGGAGTAAATCTTTTGAAGAAAAAATGTCAATTCAATATTTGGATATTAAAGTTACTCATAATAAAAATAAATTAGATTATTATATGGTAATAAAAAATATTGAAAAAAGAGGATATATTCCTTGGTATTCAAATGTGCCAATAGTACATAAATTATCTGGTTTAAAATCATTTTTATTTAGGAATAATAAGTTATGTAAATATAATTCTGATAAAATAAGTAATATAAATGTATTTGCTATAGATTTATCAAATATTGGATATAATCATAAATTAATTTATAATATTGTTACTAAGTTTAATAATAATAGTAGTAATATTTTAAGTACTATAAATATTGATAAAATGAAATATAGTTGGATATCAGTACCATTTATTTGTAATGAACAAGTGAAATTTATAAAAAAAAAACAGATATATAAAAATATATGTAGAATCACATATTATACTACTTCTAATTTAAATAGATTAATAAATAATTCAAATAATAGATGTAGTATTTTAAATCAATGTTGTGCAATATATAAATGGTTGTGCGTTTGTGGGAAAGCATACTTAGGTGAATCTCAGTATACATTGGAGAAAAGATCAAAAGAGCATTGGGTGTTATATAAACAAGTGCAAAAATCAAGACAAGAGAATGTTAGAAATGATGATGTATCACCTTCAGTATTTTTTGATCATAATGTAACATATAATTATGTTTTTGATTTTAATAAAGTTAAGATTTTGTGTAGTGAAAGAAATAATAATAAATGTAAAATTAAAGAAGCTAGGTTAATAAAAATGGAAAGCAACATTTAATAAATAGACAGGCTGCTAATATAAAAATTAATGAATTGTGGGAAAATTGATGTAGATGTAATTGTTTTTGTATACATTTGTAACAGGTTTTTTTTTTGTAATAGAGGTTTGAATTTAGTTGATAATGACTACTTAGATTGTTGAAAGTACTTCTATTAAATTGTAGTAGATATTTGTTTTTAAAATATTGTTTACTGTAGTAATTATTGTATTATTTTGAATAATTATATATATTTTATTAGAATTGGAATGTAGACATTGTTTAATAATATATATATATATATATATATATTCTAACAGAATGGGGTGGGTGAGAAAATGGAAATAAATGAAAATGAAACTGGGTGATGGCAAAACATCAATACCAGTAAAATTAAATTATAAGTGTATGAGATCAAAATCTCTGAGAACATTGAGAGATCAAAAGCTAACTCAGAAGAGCAGCTAAAGCATAATTATTATCAACCAGCATTATAAAGTAACTATCAGTATAAGTAACTACTTGAGAGAACTAACCATCCATCATCACCACCGATGGGAATTAATAAATTAGTACAATAAATCAGAATAAAATCAACAGACCATCTTGTGGCTGGATGGAAAATGGGTCTTCTTTAGGCCAGGCCAACTATTGAGACTTTTCCAGTTTGGACAATTATTTAAACATAACTTGGATGTACCAGCTTAGTGCCCATCCATTAAAATACATAAGAATCAGAAATCAAAACAATAATACTGGGACATTTAAAACATGCTGATCATCATCAATGCTATGGCCCACTTGTACTGGCCAACTATAAACTTAAATTTTTAACAAGATTAAATTAAAATAAAATATAGTGCATGGGCTTTAAAGAGTATAATATTATGTGTCAACCAGGATGATGATTGATCATCACTGGATGCCCAAAGCACATCCGCATTTGTCCGTGTCCGAATCTAGCTCAGGAACACAAGCTCTATTACTGTATGTGAATAAGAGATGATGGAATACAATTTTAACAATTAAATAAAAGTTTATTAATAACCATCAAAAAATGGTATTTAAGACCTTATAGGTTAAGGGTTCTGATTTTGAATGATATACAATATTATATACACAATTAAAGTTATCATATTGATTTACAATATTTCTTAATAAGTTTCTACAAATGCATACATATATATATCCATACACAGATGTACGTTTTATAATATACAAGAAATACATTTCAATAAAACATAAAATGATTATATAAAAAAATGATTAAAAAATTTACATATGTGTTATAATTGACAACATACGCACATATACATGTGTGTGCATGAAATAACCTATTTGACTTGCTACAAAATAATTATCAAAATCCTAAATTATATAAAATACAATAAATGATTGAATTTTCTCAGTTAAATGAAATAAATTTTACATACTAGGTTTACCGAAACATGTATATATAATTTGCACAAATGTGGGAAACATAAAATTTAGCTACAATAAAATTATGAAAGATTATTTTCGCAATTTAATCTTGAATATAGTCCTTTTCTTTAAAATAAGAACTTTCAAATTTTTGACAGTTAATTGATTTAAAATGTCTTTCTTTTTCCTAGTCTAAAAGATTTTGGAAATCTTTTTCTTGATTATTAATTATAACTTTCTTTGTAGTTTTTTTTCTTTCTAAATTATAAATATAACTTTAAACAGTTTTTTTCTTTAATAAACGATTTTAAACTAATATCGTTTTATATATTTCTATCAGTTATAAAAATGTCATTTTACTAAGGAAATTGTTTAAAACTTCCTTATCATATATAACGCAACTCACCACCAGCTGTATATACGTTTATCCATGTTTCTCTGCCTTTCAGCAAGCTGGAAGATTTTTCTTGATGAGTTTGGTTTTTAGTGACTGTCATAATCAGGAAAAATGTAATCCATGTAAAATGTTGGTCTTCCTTTTAGTCTAGGATTGTCCTAGACAAGCAGCTGTTTTGATTTAATAACTTTTAAACAAGCAACTATCCTCCTCTGTTTAAGGCTATGAATTACAGCACAAAGAAGTGGGTCATTTTTCTCCAAAGTGATTTAAACTCCTGAGAAGGAAATATTAGTAGCTTTGAAATCTAATGTCCTGCCATCAACCGTATCAATTCATGGTAGATGGACTGTTAACTCCTACAGTTAGGCTAAAACCAACTGATGCAAACTTCATCAAGTTGCAACAAAATATTGCCACCAACTCTTCCGCTGGCCCTTCTTACAAAAAACTATTAATCCAAGAATGAATGATATTTTTTATCAGCTCTCTTATATAAATCATCTAAGGTGATAAGATCTTGATTAAAAACAGAGCTTTTATTTTTAGCTCTCTAATCCCCTTTTAGAAAACATATATGTTTTTAATTAATTTAAAAAATTTCAAAACAAGTATTGTGTTTTTACATTTTACTAATCAGAATAATAATAATAACAGTACAATATTTATATTTATTAAGACCTTTTTTAAAACATTAATTTCATAATGAAATTTTATTTTAAACTCAGTGTTATTTAACCTTTTACTTGTTATTATTTTATTTTGAAAATATAGAAAAATATCTACTTTTAAAATTTATTCTATGTTTATTTCTACTTTTTTCTTGATTTTACATATATATATTCTCTACACTATATTAGTGTGTGTGATGTGGGCCAACTGGTTACAA
>JAQFVV010002401.1:0-26862 GCA_028023455.1 Epiperipatus broadwayi | reverse complement strand
TTTTTGAACTGAGTTTCAAAATTTGTATTCAATATAAGAGTTGCTTGATCATTGATGAGCCTTTTTTAGAATATTACATGGATGATATTAGAGAGAGTATGCATGGTTCTATTTTTTCTTTTATTATATTTTAAGAATTTTAATACAGAAGATGTTCATGGACATAGGTTGTAGGTTAGATAAATTGGATATCATAGAATATTTTTTGCTGAATGGAAGTAGAAAGATGGAATAAATACCTTGTATGTTGTATAATTTTTGTATTAAGAAATTAGTTAAGTCACAGAGATAGGTAGTGATGTATTGACAGAAGGGTGCAAGGGCATTTTGAAAATTCCATGGAATCCAAACTGACAATTGCTTGATGGTGTAACAAGCTGAAAAGAGAAATCATCAGTATCACAGTATGTTTTTGACTCCAACTGTCCAAAAATGTCTTCTTTGAGTTAAAGCCACTGTATGTTTGAATTTTTTATTTAAATTGTTTATAATTTAATTCTATCATGTTATATCAGACATTCATTATTCCATCAACTTCCAGGGCTAGGGAAATTTTAATGTGGAAGGGTAGTCTAAAGCTAATAGGATGTATCTATAGCCCTATGTGTGTTGTTGTGTTAGAAATATATTCTTTTTTTGGTGCTGGGTACTCTGTTTTATATGTAAAAAAATTAATAAATTTAGGTATATAAAATTTTAATGAATGTAGATATATCAATAGTATATTGAATATTGGTGAAACTATGTTATTCATCAGCTAAGGCTAGTAGTTTGGAATGGAGATTACTCACACATGATGGAATCAATGTTAAAATACAATATATTTATAAATAAGGTATATCACTGGACACCATCAAGGGGGATGTTTTTAAGTAAAAATAAAATTATGTATATCTCTGAATGTAAAAAATGGTGCTGTTATAGGGAGAAGTATTCTAACTATTTGTGAATGTTATTGGTTGTTGTTCATGCTATATCTAAATCAAGTGTAAGAATATTTGCTGAGTAATTTGAGAAGTGTAATTGGCTAAGCAGGTAATAAAGCATAGGAAAATAAAAACATAAATCTATGAGAGAAGCATGCTGATGATTATAGCATGAGATTAAGTCTGTAGAGAGAAATCCTTCAGCGTGTAGTAATGAAAATGCAAATTGATAAATCTGTCTGGAAACAAATGCAGAGTAGCTCATAATAATATCATCCAATAGAATGACCAAATATGAAGTTGATAATAGTAATATCTTGCAATGACTGTAGGTCGAAGAGGAATGTATATACACATCACATTGAAAATAATCCAATAGAATGACCAGGTAAAAAGTTGATAATAGTAATATCTTGCAATAACTGTAGGACCAAGAAGAATGTATATACACATCACATTGAGAATAACCTCCTTGTGTTGAAATGTAACTATCATCAGGTTTAGGTCAATGTAAATTATTTTGAAAGAAGAAAAGGGACAGGCTCAAAATATGATCAGACTAGTACCCCTTATGATGATAATAAATCCTTGGAGAAGGCATGAAAATCTTGAAAATTGAGGTATTGGGCTGAATTAATTTGGAGTATCTGTTTTAGAAGGCTTAAGAATTGTGGTTATGTAATTGTTATTCATTTGTTTAGCTGGTGAAATTATGGACCTGAGTTTAACTCACAGATGTTATAGGATGACATTTTCAGCTTCATATCTAATAATATAGAAGATAGGTGACTATTGGTGGAGGCTGTATGAAAGAATATTAGTTTGTAATCTTGAGTATTAGACATAGGTAGCCAACAAAAATTTAGATAAAGCATTTTGATCTGTTGCCAATGGCAGTTGACAAAGTTTTTTGATATATTATTTTCTTTATGTGAAGAATTTGATTGGCAGCAGAAAGTCTGGGTTTATTTCAGGTTTGAGATTCAGTTGTATATGTATGTTACAGAATTGTGATTGAGTGACTATGATTTGAGCTGATGATTAGTTGATTATGCTGGATTCAAATTAACTGTATTTATATTCTTATTTTGCTTTTAGTTTTTTAAATAAATGTCCAGGTTTCCTCTTGGCAGCACAGTGTGAAGGGCAGTTCTTAATGGATAAAAATATGGAGATAATGTCAGTATTTGTTTTATTAATTATATATTTTGAGGTACATATATAAAGTTAAGATAAAAGAGATATGGTTGTTGCACATTCGTTGGTATAATTAAGTTAGTCTCAGTATATTGTTCATCTAAGAGGGTGTGCATTTAATTTTGTGGTGTGTTATTTGAGATGTAATTATAAGTAGTTATGATGAAGGTATGATCAATTTTATTGGTAATGTTGTTCTACAACTGTGGATAAATTACTTGTGGGAAGGAAATTTTGAAAAATCATCCTTTCATTATGGTTAAGTATTGTTTTCAGTACAGATCTAGTTTTCCTTATAAACATGTGAGTGCATGATCACCCATCTGATTACAATGCAGATAATGAGTATGAGGCTAATTTACTGCTGGGTCACCCACTGGCTACAATATTAGCATTGTGGATTTATTCCCCTTTACAGAGGTGAAACAGATTTCATATTTGGAGATCAGGGAGTGGGTGGTGGTAGAATCTATGTTTTATTAAGTTTTACTTTGATTTCAAAGTTATTGCTGCAGATTGAAATGAAAATGTCTTTCTGATAGATAAGCTGTAGTGAAAACATCATTCCAAAAAGCTCTACCAATTATTTGAAGTCTTGAATGCTATATCCCTTGTAAATATTTTTTAGAATCTCTATTACGTAACTTTTGTAGTTCTCATCAACAGTAACAAGATCAAAATTATCCAATGTTTTAGACTTAGTTTTAAACTATTTTTACTTGGATCATGAAAATTAATGCCAAGATTTCTTGGATTTTGTTGATCTGCAAGGTACAGGTCCCATAGGTTATGTAAAATGAGATCTTTATATAGTAAACCTTTAGGAATCTATAGTGAACAATTAAAGTCAGTGGCATATGAAATTATTGAACAATAAAAGAATAATTAGCAGAATATGGTATAAAGTTTCCTGGGAATGGAGTTGTTAAACCCCTTTCATTTATATTGTTTAATATGTGAGTTGTCCAAGAAAAATGATGGGGGGGATGAAGAGATTTCTTGATTGATTTGATTTGAGAAATCAATGTTTTTGATATCATGGTAGACGAATTTTCTGAATCTTGAGACTGACTTTAAATCTGAATTACTAAGATTGTTTTTTTTGCAATGTTATCATAAGTGTTTTTATAATGTAATTGGTTAATGAGTTATTTGTGCCAATCTCTTATTTGTAAGAATTGTTGTCAGTCATCTTTGTTGGAATGTTAACAATCAACAAAAATTATAAATAATAAACTGTTATATAAGAACACATGGATATTTTTTGTATAGTTTAATATTTTTTTTTTGTTTAATAATAATTTTAAGACTTACCATTACTCATGATGATTTCATGTGAAAATGGGAGCTATGAATCTAGATAATATTTAGATGTCATGCAGGCAATACCAAGATTAGCTGTGGATTTCATTATTATTATTATTATTATTATTATTATTATTATTATTATTATTATTATTATTATTATTATTATTATTATTATTATTATTATTATTATTATTATTATTATTATTATTATTATTATTATTATTATTATTATTATTATTATTATTATTATTATTATTATTATTATTATTATTATTATTATTATTATTATTATTATTATTATTATTATTATTGTTGTTGTTGTTGTTGTTGTTGTTGTTGCTGTTATTATTATTATTATCGTTATTATTATTAAGTTTCAATAATAATAAACATTATTAATCCTTCTAATTACATGTCATTACAATGCCAAGAAATTGGAGCAGACATGTTTAATTCTATTACTCATATTCTATGTCAGTTCAATTTTAAGTGTTATCAAAAGTACATATCTGTATAGGTATTTACAAATGATTTTATCTGATTTGGAGGTAAGTGTCAATTCAACATATTATCAAATAGTATAATATTATTTGAGTTTAAGCACTCATGTCTTGCTTCTTGTCTCCCTCCATTTCCATGGTATCCTGAAACACTAGCCCACTCTCTTCAACCACTTCTACAGCCCAGCCATATATCTCCAACTTATCGTGAGGGCTCTCTTATTGAATTCTCACATTTTTAAATCTTCTATTTGTTGCTGTTTGGCCTGGTTTGTGCCTAAATCCAACATGTGTTTCTATTTGGGTAGGCAGATCCAAAGTGATAGCTTCCATCACTTCAGTCAATGTTTTATTCATAATTGTTCGTCATGATAAAACTTTGGTTGCTATTCTCAATCTTTGTTGTACATCAATTATGTCTTCAATTTCAGTCTCAATGGCAACTATTTTTATGCAATAATGATTTTCTTTCTTTGATTGATATTATTGGTCAATTGTTGGTTGGTTTGCCTTTGCTCCAATTTTTTATCCTTTTTTTATTGTTTAATTTCTTTTGCTCATACAGCTGAGCTGGCACTGCCTGGTCTGCAATTTTTAGCTTACTTTGATTATTATTTTGTTATAAGTGATCCAGTTTGTTATTTTCCACTTTTATACAGTCTAGTTCTTGGCCAACCTCTATGTGATTGATGTGTTTTAGCTTCTTATCTATCCTTGCTTTATTTTTCAATCCTTCAATTATATCTTCTTTATATGGTTGGTCTATTTTGCCACATTTTTTATTATTTTTTGCATATTTATTTTTTATCTTCAGTGTTCATCAAGTATATCTTCAATCCCAGTCTCAGATTCCAGTCATTCATTGTTATCTTGATTTTTTTTCTAACTGATTTTGTTGATTAAGTGTTATCTGTTTTGCTCTTTCAGCTTACTTTGCTTCCTATTTCTTTGTATATCATCTAGTTCTTTATTATTTTTTGCAATTCATCTATATCTTGGACATCCTCTTGATTTTTGGTGTGTTTCCTTTTTTTATCTGCCCTTTGTTGATTTTCAGATTGTTCCATTGTATATTCTTTATTTGAAAGCTCTATTTCTGTCTATTTTTTATTTTTTGCATGCCATCTATTTCTTGTCCAGTCTCTAGGTGTTTAGCATTTTCCTTTCTGGATCTGCTTGTCCTTCCCCTTGCTTTTTTGTGTATTCTTTAATTAATATTTCCTTGTCTTAGCTGCTGACTGCTCATTGCTGTTGTGTTTTTTTTCTGAGCCTATTGCTAAGTGTTCTCTACTGCCACACGCAAAACATTGTGGTCTAAGTCCTTTAATTTGTATGGTCAGTATTGTTCCCCTATCTATTGTTATGCTCAGGATGTCTTCTTGGTCATACTTGATGTTGATACAATTGATAGATCCATCACCTCTTTTAGATGATGGTTGGCCAAGCATGGATAGTATTTTTACTCCATTTTTATGAAAATATCTTATGTTTATTGTAATGGTTTTTGATGTGTGTTCATAACACCCTGTTCTACCCAAAGTAGTGAATTGTGTCTTATTATCATCATGATCTGTTTTTCGGTCATACTGCTTGCAAATGAAGTTTGTAGCATTGATACCTGCCCTCTAAAAACCTAGATCTAGGTTTACACCCTGTAATACAACATTTTCCCTCCATAGTTTGATATTTATTAGATTTTTGTTGCTGTTCACCAAGAAATTACTCAGAATTTGAGTTTTGTATTCAGATTAAGTGGTTAGCTTATTTATTACATTTTCATCACTCTTTGTCAGGTTTATGCCATTGCAACTTGCTCCATTTTATCAGTTAGGTTAAATCAAAGTGCCTTCCAAGCTATCAAGGTGTTTCAATATGTCTGACTAATATCACCATTGATAGTATGAATTTTTTGAAATTGATTAATACAAATAATATTGTCAAAATATATATATTGCCCTTTAACAATTGTATCTTCTTGACTTTTTTCTTTGCTTCATGACTACTGTATCATATATATTTTCCTGTTTAAATTATTTACTTTTCTCAGTAAACCAATTTCTTGTATCTTTAATTTAATGTAGTCAGCCTTATCATTATTCATAGTAACAGCCACATCCTCCTGTATTTTCTGGATGATCTGTTGAAAATTAAAGAGTTATCTCTACTTTCTCTTCAGATTTCAATTCCAGATTTTCCAGTTTGTCATCTATAGTTAAGACTGTTTTTTTTTTCAATTGAATTTTATATGATTTAAAAGATTCACAAAACATGTCTTGCACATCTACATGCACAGATTTCTCTATGGATTTCATTTTATTATGAACTTGTACATTTATTTTATGTTTTATCACTTCCTTTGGTGTAATTATATGATCTTGTATACCATGATTTCTTTCTTTTATTTTTTTATGCATTTTTTCAGACTTATTATCTCAACTATTAATTTTTTTCTTCAAAATATTGTTTCATACATTTAATTCTGAATGCATTAAGCATGGATTTCTTTAAATTCTTTCAAAAAAACGCACATCATCTCCAATATAATAGTGGCTAATTTCTATTTTTTCTACATTTGTACACTCAAATTTTCTTTTTGAATTTCTGGATCTTCCTCCATTGGTTGTACATCATCTGATTTCAGAAAATCCATATTTATCTGTGGCTCACAATGTTTATTATTTAAGCACTCAGGCATAGTTATATATAAATATTTAACATCCTTTCTTAACTTTTATATTTGTACAATTTTCTTATATTTTTTTACTCTATAAATTAATAGCATATCAGTCTCAATCCCAGTGAAAAGTCTAATGTAGAACAATGTTTTCAACCTCTGTATTTATATTACCTTTATTTTTTTATATTAAATTTGAAGTTAATTTTTTTTTTCTTCTATTTATTTTATACACAGTCATATGCTAGTCTTTTTATAAGAAAAGGGACGTTTAGGCCATAAACATTATGGTAGTAGCAATTATGTACCAGTAAATATGCATATAATGCTTCCTTAGTTCTCAATTAATCTTACATAGTAATAATACTTCAATGATTCAGGTTTGAACTGTAACCAATAATATATTTAATAATTATAAGATATTTAAAATTCCTCAAGTAGGTATCGATAATAATAAATGTAGAAATATCTCACTGCATAGATTTGTAAAGCATATAAATTCTATTTACTCAACCAAATATAATTCAATAACAGGAATGATGGTGATGGTTTTTATTACCATAATCACTTTTAGGCATTTTGTTTGTATCACTCAGTCGTTCACATATTCTCAGAACTGTGAATATATTTTCAATTTAGCATATGTGTGCATTAAGGTTATAACTTTTACTTTTATATAAACAGAATAAACAAAAGGATTAATAATTACAAAATAGTTTATATACACAACAAAGTTTAAATAGATTGAGTGTAGTTATATTATGTTAATTTTAAGGTAAATTTCCATCTTACATACGATTATTATGATGATTATAATAATAAAGAAGTCATATATTTTATTCCCTCTCAGTTCAGTAAGTTCAAAATTAATCATAGAATACTCAATCAGTTTTCAGTTTTTTATATTTAGTGATTATATATATATATATAGTAACAGCATGCACCCTCTCAACAAGATAAGTTAAGGCAGTCACATCTTACAACAGTCAGATTTAAGGTCTTCGTATAGGTTGCCACGAATGATGTGATCTAATTCTGATGTAAAACTATATCTGTTCCAAATAAATAATTTATTACTAATAAATTATTATATCTATACCATATCAAATCAATTTTCAACTTAATTGACTTAACCGTTATGCTCAGATTTCAAACTCAGGAAGTTTAACAATTGATTCTCTTCAGGGTTCCTATCAATATACTAGAGTAGTAGTAGTAGTAGTAGTAGTAGTAGTAGTAGTAGTAGTGGTAATAATAATAATAATAATAATAATAATAATAATAATAATAATAATAATAATAATAATAATAATAATAATAATAATAATAATAATAATAATAATAATAATAATAATAATAATAATAATAATAATAATAATAATAATAATAATATATTTCATCAGCGTCATTCATTCATAAGTTATATATAGTTATTCTAAGTGACTGTTCTATAATCACACCTTCTGTGCCAGTACAGATTTGCTCATATATAAATATTTGAGTCGTAGTAATAAGAGGATTCCTTTTATTGCTGCATAAATTCTATATCTTGTATGGGTCAGAAGGTATTCATTTATTATTTAACACTCGCAAAAAGCGTTTGCACAATTTGGTTTGAAAAAGCCGATATGAATGTAATAATAATAATAATAATAATAATAATAATAATAATAATAATAATAATAATAATAATAATAATAATAATAATAATAATAATAATAATAATAATAATAATAATAATAATAATAATAATAATAATAATAATAATAATAATAATAATAATAATAATAATAATAATAATAATAATAATAATAATAATAATAATAATAATAATAATAATAATAATAATAATAATAATAATAATAATAATAATAATAATAATAATAATAATAAAAATCTCACTAAATCTTTTAAATGGTTTCATGAAGTTAATATAATAATCAATAAGGATTATTATATTAAATGTTTGTTTATATCTTATAAAATCAAATAAATAAATAAAAGAAAATTGAAGATTTCATTTAGTTTAATATAAATCATAATAATTATTTAAATAACAAATAAATAACTTAAACTTGATAATATATAAGAATTATTTATATATCTAACCCTATGTTAAAAATATAAATATATTCTATTTACCCACAATAGATATATTTTTTAACTTACACAACTACATGATTTTATAACTTATATAAAATATAAGTATCTAAATATTAAGACTATTATACTAATACTATAATAAATTAATTAGATTATACAAACAATTATCCAATTATATGTATATAATGTTTTCATTCATTAAAATGATTGTACATAATTTATGTTTATTAATATATATATATATATATATATATATATATATATTAATAAATATATGTACAGATATATATATATATATATATATATATATCTGTATTTTTATATTGGACTATTTCCATCATCTAATATGTGTGTTGAATGTCTTTAGAAAAGTTTAATTTTTAGTTAAATATTCCAAATGCATACAACTGTTAGTAATATCACAGCAAACAGGTTAGTATATGCACCAACTGTTAGTAATATCACAGCAAACAAATGTTAATAATATCACAGCAAACAGGTTAGTATATGCACTAACTGTTAGTAATATCACAGCAAACAGGTTAGTATACACAACGTTTCGAGAGGTATTTTTCTCCCCTCTTCTTCAGGTGTTGCTGGCCTGACCAGTGACAGTACTAGCATGGGATTCGAACCTGGGTCCTTAGATTCTTGATTATTGAAAGTTAAGGTAACGCTCTAACCAACTGAGCCATCCTGCCAAAGGCAACAGTATGTAGTAATTTCATATACTTATCTATGAGGTTCCTCCTGATTTCTCCACTTTTTCCTCAGAGCAAAGTTGATTAGTGATTTCCATACATTATGTATAGTCACACTAGGTTGTCTTATGGGATTTTTTGCCATTGTCATGTGAGCAGCTTCTTTAAATTTTCTTCTTTGTACCTTTTCTTCTTTATCCAATATTTTTGTATTTTCCCAATTGAACATATGTTCATTGGTGCATACATGGTCTGCTACCTTAGACACATCTGTTTTCTCTCTTCTAATCATCAGTTTATGTTCTTGCAAGCGCTTTTGAATGGGACCGCTGGTCTCACCAATATATGTTCTTCCACATTCACATGGTATTTCATAGATGCAGCTTTTTCTTTGCAGCATTTCAAGTTTAGGCTTTGTAGATGTTAGAATTCCTCATAGTGTGGTATGGCTCTGAAAAGCTGTTCTGATGTTATACTGATTGCAGATTTTCCTTAATTTGTCTGCTATTTTTGGAATGTATGGATACACTACAGAACCAATAATTGTCTTTTCTCTTGATGGTTCTTTTTGTTGTCTGTTTAATGTTTTCTTAATAACAGCTGATGGATAACCACTTTTCTTAAGAGTTTGTTCTATATAGATCTTTTCTTTTTCCAAATCACCAGTTTCTGAACAAACTTCTTTTGCTCTGTTCCACAGTGATAGTATAACTCCATGTTTTGTGTTTCTGGTGTGATTAGATGTATAGGCTAGGTATTTTCCTGTATGTGTAGGTTTTCGGTAAACTGTAGTTTTGATTTTGCCATGAGGGAGTCTTGTCACAAGAACATCTAAGAATGCCAATTTTTGTTCTTGTTCTGGTTCTGTTGTAAATTTAATTGAAGGGGATATGTTGTTGATGTGTGTCCAGAAACTTTGTAGCAATGCTTCACCATGTGGCCATACAACAAATGTATCATCCACACAGCGAAGCCAAACTTTAGGTGGATAAGGAGTAGTTTTTATGGCTGTGGTTTCAAGTTCTTCCATGTAAATATTGCTAATCAGGGGAGACAATGGTGAGCCCATAGCCATTCCTTGATTTTGTTGGAAGAACTCTGTGTTATATTGAAAGTAGGTTGTTTTTATACAGAAAGTTAATAGTTCCATTATACCTGTTTGCTGTGATATTACTAACAGTTAGTGCATATACTAACCTGTTTGCTCTGATATTATTAACATTTGTTTGCTGTGATATTACTAACAGTTGGTGCATATTACTAACAGTTGGTGCATATACTAACCTGTTTGCTGTGATATTAACAGTTGAATGCATTTGGAATATTTAACTAAAAATTAAACTTTTCTAAAGACATTCAACACACATATTAGATGATGGAAATAGTGCAATATAAAAATACAGCTAGAACACCATCATCACAAACCTTCAGAAAAACTATATATATATATATATATATATATGTCATATTATTATTACTATTTGATATGATATATATATATATATATATATATCATATCAATGTTAGTCATTTATCCACTTATCATACATAATGGTTATTAGACTATTTGGATTAGTACAACCAAAGTAGTGTCATGTATAAAACATAATAGTATGTGAATTGAAAAATAATTTCTTACCTCTAAGTTCACTCTTTCCTTTTATGTTTTTATATGCCTTTCCCATGTTAATATTTCTTAACCTATATCTAATTTTTTTTAATTATAAATAAAAACAAAAATATTTTAAATTATTAATTCTCTCTTCTTATTCCTTTCTTTAATGAAATGAATTCAATAATAAAGGAAATGTGATTAATGTTTCAGAATTATAATTTTTAAAAATTAAATGAGATTTATAAAAGTTAATGCAATAGTCCTAGATGTTCCTGAAATGTGTGGATGAAAATCCTTCAAAGATACAATTTTACCTTAGTTGTTAAGCATTGAAGAAGATAATATGAGATCTCAAGTTGATGTTTAGTTTCCTCCTTGCATGTAGATAGCACCTTTTTTTATACCCAGTTCTTTTATTAACAATTATAATTCCATTTTGAAGATATAGCTTCTATATAATTTTAAAGGCATTTAGCAAAAGTTGTTATTCACATACATATATTTGACTAGTCAAGCATATTTTATATATCCTACTATAAATTGGTTAATTTATTTGAAGTTTTTTATTAAAATGTTCTTTTTAAAACAATATTTACAATTAGAAGTCCAACTAAAATGATATAGAATATGAAAATTTATTCAAATTAAGTAAATTACTTTTTTTAAGAATATTAAAAATTTCTTCTAATAAGTATTAAACCATTAAAAATAAAAATTTTACCCTATCCACTCTTCTTTTAAATCGATCTCACTATAAGACTTTGTGAAGATATAGCTGAAAGAATACAATCTTTTTATCTTCTCCAAAAAAAAAAACAATTTTTTTTCTATATATTGTTGCATGAGCTTGCTGAAGAATATCATATTATATATTGTTACATTACAATTTGATATTAAATCATTAAGTTAATTCCATTCCCTTTAATTTGATAAACTGCATGTAAACTTAGAGGTCATCACCATGTCAATTGTCTTTTCTCAACAATGGTTTTTCATTTTAAAAAATGAAAAATACTAATTTACTAAATTACATATTTATTTTTATAAGTATAATAGGAATGCAAATATAATGTATGCATATTTATTATATGTAAATCATATAATATTGAATCCACTTTCAATAAATAAAATCAGATACTCATTTTTATTTTATTTAGCAACGTTCATGTATAAATATGAGATTATATATGTATATAAGACATATTTTGTGGATTCATCCATTTTAAAAAAATTTAAATATTAATATACCAACATTTCGACTTAATCACACAAGTCATCTACTGTGTGATAATAAACATACATATATTTCAACAAAAAGTTCATCTATTTCAGTCCTTACTTTTAATAACTCAACACACATGTAATATATATATATATATATTGAATTTATTTTAGCATACTCCCTTTTAGATTTCAGATATGTTTTCTTTTCCCCAATTATCTTGGTCCTGTTTATATTTAGACATGAAATGTATTGTTCTCCTTTTCAAACATTACAAACATATTTTAGCTTCAAATACATGTAAATTTTGGGCAATTTATCTGGTAGTCTTGACCTTTCTTTTTTCTGGAAAATTATAAAAGTTGCTTATAGAACTATGCATAAACTTGATTTACTGGACACTTAGGCTTTTCATTAGACTTTAAGTTAAAAAGCTTTACTGATATAATAAATTATTTTTATAGTTCTTCATATAAACTTGTAATTCCAATTAACTTATTAATAAGACTGGTTCTTCTCTGCACAGTGCAATTCAACTTCTTTACTGTATATTTTTATGTTTAGAATTGCTTTATTCCTTACTGGAGAGAAACTGGCTGTCAATAGTTTAACTATTTTTATCTGGCTGCCCCTATATATAATGCTCTAACATAATGTAGATTCACCATAATGATGAATGGATCTCATACTAGTATAACCAGAGTGATCCAATCAAAAAATCAGGATACAACAGCCTATCATTTTTATGGAGTTATGCCCTTTTTATAAAGCTCCATTCCTGAGTATATTCATCATTGTAAGTATAGTTTCTCTTTGGCATATTGACTGCTATTTATGGTTATTAATATTCATATTAGTTTTATTTTTATAGAAAATTAATATCAACAATGAACTAGTAAAACTACACTTTCAATCATGCAGATGTAAGCGGAGTTTAAATTTTAGCCTACAAAAGTCCTATTGCATATGCTCCAAGGCGAGGATAAACATGAGAATGCATCTAGCTTGAGAAACTGATCATGTAACTTATTATTGATCTTTGTCTTGGTGTTAGAATTTGTCTGAAGTTTTTATAATATTACTGTAGAGATTGAAATGGACAGAGAAGGTGAAGAACTACCATTTTTGCAATGGATTATTTATCTAAGTCAAATAATAGTTAGGAGTATTTGAAAGTCGGGACACCAACATCCCAAAATGACATTTTGGGGACACTGAGACATCTTATCAATAATAAAGACAAATACTAAAAAGTCAGGACATATGGTCACCCTATCTCAGACCCTAGTGCAAAAACATTCTCTAGTATTCTTTACACAAAGAAATAGCAGTTTGGTGTTTTTTTTACTTATTTCAAATAAGAATTTTTTCCCCAGAACATATTATATTCACATTAAAAATTGTTAATTTGTATATTCTTCCTTTATTTGAATTCACCAAACTCTTTTATATCAAAATCACTAAGATTTTATTTTGAAAACGATTTTGAATAAGTCAAAGTTAAACTAAAAAATTTCAAAGTACCATTTTATTAATTAAATTTTCCTCTTTATCATATATATGTGTGCGTAAGTTGACACATGCTATGTTATTTTTCAAATATTATGTAGCATTTATACTGGTGCTACCAGGGTTACAATATATATATATATATATATATATATATATATATATATATATATATATATATATATATATATATATATATATTGTGACCTGAATTTAAACCTGGAATCATATATTAACAAATTGTTAGCTTATTTTTATTTTGAATCTAGATTAATTTAAATGTTCAAATACATTATTTCATTAGGGTGTATGATCACAGACTTTCACACCACCCACTCTATTTCATAACACTGACACACTTGAACACATATATGTTGAAAAAATAAATAATGATCAATAATTGTATTTCATGCTAAATCAGCAATCATCAGTTGGTCCAGATTATCATCTGTACACATATATTAAATAAGTGCCCCAATATATATTAGGATAGCCAATGTTCATAATTTAATGGCCATGCTTCAATACACTATACCCTCCAACTCTTCAACCTTCCATCCAATTGAAAATCTGATGATGGAATGCTAAAATATCATCCTGTGGCCGAGAATCTTTTCACATCCATATTGACCTAAAGTCAATCTGTTCTTCATATACAGGACATATTTCATTTAATATATATATACAAGGGATGGACAGACATCACTACTATGTAATAACTGAAATAGAGACTTGTTATATATGTGTCTCAATATATATATATATGATCACAGACTTTCACACAAACCACCACTTACCCCTCTATCTTACAACACTAATACACTTGAACACATATATGTCGATAAGATAAATAATCACCAATACACATATTTCATGCTAAGCCAGCAATCACCAGTTGGTCCAGATTATCTCTACACACACACACAAGTGATCAGATATATATTAACATAGCCAATCTTCATACTTTAATAGTCAGGATTCACTTCATTACAGACTCCAACTCTTCAACCATTCATCTAATTGAAAATCTGATGATGAAACACTCAAATGTCACCCTGAGGTCGAGATTGGCTCTCTTAATATATATCTGAGCACTTATTGAATATATGTGTAGGGATGATAATCTCGACCAACTGATGATTGCTGGTTTAGCATGAAATACATGTATTTGTGATTATTTATTTTTTCGATATATATGTGTTCAAGTGTGTCAATGTTCTGAGATAGAGTGGAGCATGGTAGGTCATGCGAAAATCTGTGCTCATTACATACATTGATACATGTATATAATAAGCCTGTATTTCAGTTATTACATAACAGAGATGCCTCCCCATCCATTGTATATGTATTAAATTGATTATGTTTTGTACAAGAGTAGTCAGATTGATTTTAGGTCAACATGGATGTGACAAGAATCTCGACATCAGGGTGGCCTTTGAGCGTTTCATCATCAGATTTTCAATTAGATGGATGGGTTGAAAAGTTGGAGTGTGTAGTGGATTGAATACTGACCATTAAAGTATGAAGATTTGCTATCTTAATATATATCTAAGCACTTATTGAATATATGTGTAGAGATAATAATCTGAATCAACTGATGATATCTGTTTTACTATGAATTACGAATATTGGTGATTATTTATCTTTTCGACATATATGTGTTATCAGATGGAGAGCAGAGTGGTAGGTCATGTGAAAGTCTGTGCTCATATGCCCTGTATAATACCTATATTGATAAAGATATATAATAAGCCTATATTTCAATTATTACTTCATTAGCAAACTATAGTTTAAACAACAAATTCAGTTGCAAAATGGAGTACAGACTTTAAAGAAACCGTGAATCTAATTTTTTTTAGTTTTATTTTGTACCGTAAATATAAAAATATAAAATTAGTATTGTATTCTTGTTTTGTTGGATATATTAATAAGAGTTTATAAATCATTTTATATATCGGTAACAATAAAATGAATTATATATTAATAAATGCATTTGTTGACAATTTATAGCATGCATACATTTGAAAATTAATACGTAAATACAAACGTACAAGATAGTCATTTTAATTGAAAGCTTGTACTTGGATGCATGTGTATTTGTATGCTAGTGTAATTAGAGAATATTAAATTATACATATTTAAAAACATGGTTTTAAAATAATTAAAATACAAAATGGGTAGTTTTAAAAAATGTATATATTATAGTATGCTAAATACAAAAATAAAAAGGAATGGCTATCTTTTTTTAAAGTAAGATTTTATATAGTTTTAAAAATATTTTTTTCAGTTTTTGATTTGCAAAATTATATATATATTATTATCTTAAAAACATATTGTACATTCATTGCTACAAAGATAAGAAAATATGTTAATGTTCAAAACACTGATATATTTTACAAGATCACTTTATTGAGTGAATATGTGTATAAAGTTAATTATTCATAGAAGAGACCTTTGAGATGAACTGAATTTGAGTTATGTCATGTAAAAAAATATCTATGAAAATGATGCAAATATGATGTTATCAGGATAAAATTATGTAAGCCTTTGATAGTAATTTGGGTATTTCTTCCAATGATTATCTTAATAGATAAACTATGTAGAGTTATATGTGCTATGAATATTAATATTATTCTTTAACGTCTTAATTATAAATATGGCAGGTTAAGCTAATAAACAATTGATCAAAAGACTTCATGTTTTTTTTTTTAAATCTGCACTCAATCAAATAAAAAATAATCTCATTGTGGAATATAAATGCTACAATGTAACTCATGGAATATATGAAAATTGATAAATACTGTTATTGTTATTAAAGAAAGCAATATTTATTGTGAATTTTTTTTTATAAAATATTATATGTAAAGATCGGAAACGTTACCAAAATGGATTAAATTTTTGAGTGGTATTAACATGGAACTTACCTGAATTTAAAATCATGAGGTTACAACATAATCTTCAAAGGATTTAAAACTTAATATTTTTTTATGTATTTATATAAAAAATATATATAAGTAAATGATAAAAGACTGATGTGGGGAATAAATATTATTTCAATATGATTACACTTTAAAGAATATTTCTTGTGCGGAATTTGAAAATCTGAGTTTAACTCCTTATAATTACATTAAGTTTAACATAGGCTATATATATATATATATATATATATATATTGTAATGGAACATATAGTAAATTAATATAAATGAAGAAAAAGGAATTTAAACATTGGTAATCAATGTAGCATATCATATATACCATAGTAAAAGATGATATGGCCTAAATTATTGAGCAGCATTTATAATGGATAGATTATATTAAAAATAAGAAAAGATTTAAATAAGATATATTTATGAGGCACTCATAAATCAACCGAGTTTCATAGTAACTTGTCACTATAACAAAATGCATATACAATGCAAGAAGAAATAATATGAAGATAATAAATGTAATACCTATTTAATAGCATTTTTGTACATATATGAAGTTGAAACAAAATAAATTACTTCAAAATAAATATATCAAACTATAATATTACCACGGCTAACTATATCACAACTTAATAATCTTAAGCATTGACTGAAATATTTTGCTAATTAGGTCTCAGGGTTAATTTAACTTATGTTTAATTATATACTAAATACATTTCAGAACAAAAGGAATTTTATTAAATCCAAAATATATTTATTCAATTGACATTACCAATTTTTTTAATACTTCCACATTGACTAGCTGGTAGAACTGCTTAATTGCACTAGTGTTTAATAATTGAAAGTTATCTTCAGCACTGACTTTATTTTCTTCATCCTAAAATAGCTTGATAGACATGAATATGTACATATTACTGATAAATGAAGAGATTTACTTCTTGTTATAAAACCATTATTTTTAGCCATTTCTTGAATGCTTGTTATATACGCGATGAAATTGAATATGATTTTCGAATCATTAAATAATTTGAAAGTTATAATGAGATACATTATTTAAGTATAATAGCTATTTTTAAAACTTTTTGACAAATACCGGTTTATTTTTGAAATCCCGTGTTTTACCGAAGTTTCCACTGATGTTAATAATAGGCAAGCTGAAAAGCCAAGCCCCAAAATGATAAAGTTGTAAATTAGCACATCGTTTTTGTGTAGAAATCCTTAATCCAATATTTTTTTAATGATATTTATAAGAGCAATTAAAAAATAACGACGAACAAAAATAATAATGTCTTCCTTCTTTTAATTTTCTATCACCTGCCCAAAAATTCCCGCCTTTCATAAATCACATGCTGATTCAAAAAAAATCTTTAACATTTTGTTGTTTGCAATTTAAATTTTTTTTTTTTTAAATAAAAAAAAATAGGAAATAATTTCAATTAAAAAAAAATACATATATATATTATATTGAAAGATTTACGTGATAATTCACAAACCAAATAAATATTAATTTTAATTTTTTTAAAATAAATAAATAAATAAAGGTACAATATATTTATATTTAGCAATTTAAATGCTATTGCTAACGATTATTTTTTATACATACATTGATAATTGTATACACATATAGTTTGCCATTATAATGAGGATCTCAAACAAAGCAGATATCATAAAAATTAAATAAACCTGAACTATATAACAATAAAACTATTACGAACAATACACTAATAACTTATTTACAAACCCTTAAATAAAACTATAACAAAGACATTTTTTTAAAACCATATTATAGCTTGAAAAAGTAAGGTTGGACTTTCTATCCTGTACAATATATATATATATATATATATATATATGTGTGTGTGTGTGTTTAAGAATTTTGTTGGTAAGGATAATTATTATATGTCTTTACCATTTAAGGCTTCAATATATAATTTGGTTTATAGAAATAGTCATTTGTTAGGTGGAATGAAGGTTGCATGGAAGAAAGATTTGAATTGAATTTGTTACTTAATGGTTCTAAACAGTCTATTGATAGTAGGTCTATTCCTGGTATTGTTTATAAGATTCCATGTAGTTGTGGTAAATTTTATGTAGGCCAGAGTAAGTTTAACCTTAATGAAAGGGTTAAGGTTCATAGAAGCAGAGTTAAACTTAGGTATCTTAACTCATCTATATATATTCATGAATTGAATACAGGTCATAGAATATTGTTTGACAATGCTTCGGTTATTTTTTATGAAAATAATGAGTTAAAAGAAAGAATAAAAGAGACTTTGATGAAAAAACTTCTTGATTCTGAGGCTATCAATATTATGAAGACTTCTTTTGATATTAAGGGAAGGTGGAGTTTGAAATGAATTATGGGAAGGTTTGTTGGTATATATATATATATATATATATATATATATATATATATATTGTAAGGAGCACAGACGTTCGTTACATTGTTGTTGTTTTTTATTTATTAAACATGAAAGTAAATTAAAAGGTTCGCATTTAAAAATTTTCTTTTAGAATTAAAAATTGAAATTAAATAACTCGTATATATTAAATCACACAGATAATGAAAAATTATTAAAATAAAACTTTATTAAAGAAAAAGTATTTTAAAACTAAATTTTAAAAAGATTTGGAAATAAAATTATATCTTTAAATTTATCTTTAAATATATCTTTGATTTGGAAAACAGTTTAATTAATCAGAAATGGAAATGATAAATTTAATTAGTCAAATGTAAACCAGCCTTGGGCATTTAAATGTGAAAACATCGGTCAGATAGGGGAACAATAGAAACAAATAGCCAATGAAAGAAATCCATCGGGAAATCGGACCTCAGCGAAAGGATCATCACATCGATGACATAATGCCAAGTCAATCCTTCGAATACGTATAAAAGGAAAATTTGAAAATTATTAATCAGTGAGTTATTATGATTATTATGATGTGACAGATAGATGTTAGTGCGGAGGTGCGGAAGAAGAGATTGAAGGACGCACGTTCAATCCCTTCAGTTTTGCTAGTAAAAAAAGAGAAATGAACTATTGTTTTTCTACATTGAGAACCAGTTAAAACAAAAATCTCCAGATGGATAAATAAATCGGCCTTCAGAATATTAACCCCTTTAGGACGGCGTGGGAATTTACGTTCATGGCAAGCAACGGATAAAGTTGGACGTTTTAAAAATCGTAAGAACTTTATATTCACTTGAAACAATAAGAACTCTAAATTTTAAAACTTTTTAGTAAATAATGCAATAGAATCCTATCTGACCAAACTAAATTCTTTATTAATAGTGTTATTTGACGTATTTTTTTTTCTTATTTATGTAAAATCATTTCCATTTATTTATTTTTTATTCTTTAAGTTTTTATCATGATTTTTGTTTGTTTTTCGTTAAATTAATTATATAAATGTTAAACTTAAGTTGGGCATGAATGGCTGTATAGATTTGTAAAGTTATATTAGGGGAGGGTAATCTTAGGTTATTTGTTTCGTGGTTAAATTGGGTCAATGGATTGGATATATTGGTGTGATTAGTAGATGTAATATTGATTCGCTACGGGCAGAATCGCTTCTTATGCCGCACACTTCCGTTTGCCTATGGAAGGAATTATAAGTCGGATACCGCAGTTCCTTTCTATGGAGTTTTTTGTTTTATTGCTCTTCTTTGCAGATAGATGTAATATTCCTATCTCATAAAAGGCAATTTCTTCTCTTAACCTTTTGTGCTGCCATATTTTATTACATTGAATACATCGATATATCAGATGAATTGATGCCAGTTTGACTACTTAATTTTAGCCTAAGGTTAAATAGGGATAGAATGTTTATTTTCAAAAGCAAATTTATGTGGTCTATTCATACTCGACCCTAAATAAAAATGCAGTAAATTTAAGTTGTTTATAGATGCTTGCATGGATTGGTTATCGGTTAAGTATGTTTTGGGTTTTCATATTTGATCAAAATATATAGACATTCGATAAATAATGATACCTTACGGTGAGTATCTAAAATGTATTTATTCGGATGTCTTTTAAGTTATTGGTGACAATGCAAGTATCTTATGGTGAATACTATTGGGTTATGTATAAATTTCCCTCCGCAATTGTCAGTAATTAATAATTTTGTATTTTGATCGTTTATGTTTACTTTGAAATGTTTTTGACTGTGAAATCTATGTAACTGATCTATATTCAACATTATAAACAAGCTTTCATAAATTTATCTGTGCGAACTTAATTAAAATGTGAAATTATAATATAATAGTAATTAAATGTAAATTAAAGTAAAGTTAAAAATAATGTCAAATGATAAAATGTAAAACTAATACTAAAATAATTTTAAATCTTATATATATGTGCATAAATAAATGTTTGTATGTTAATTACTGGCAGTGGCTTATTTTATTCCTCTTATATATATATTCTTATATTATATTATTAAATCTCTGCTACTCCCTGAGCTAGTGACATGGGCTAACGACTGGAACTAAAATATTTAATTTTTTTTTTTGACTTACGTATCTGCCTACTTTATAAATTTTTCTAGTTTCAAATGCCTAGATGGCGCCCTGTAGTGCAGTTTATGTGAAGTCGCCTTCTCCGGATCGTTACAACTGGCACCCAACGTGGGGCCGATCTTTAATAAAAACCACATATACCCTGAGTAAATTTCTTTTTTCAAAATGAAATATTTTTATCTGTTTACATAAAGTCGTATACTTTAAATCTTATAAAAGCTCTGCCAGTAAAAGAAATAGCACATATATTAAACACGAGAAAGTATAAATAATTTTAAACTGTATTTCATTAAAAAGAAAGTCAAAAGGTTGCGATTGATATGTTTTTTTTTGTTGTTGTAATATAAATTATGCTTTAATGTGTATAGGAGCACACAGCCACGTAAGTTTATGATCGAAATGTGGTGCCTTACGATGAGTACCTTTGGGAATTACTTAAGTGTAACCCTATTTATGCATTTCAATCAGTCATAAATAAGTTGGTGGTATTTATAATTGTGCTGCAAATATACATGCATAAACCCATTATCTTTCAAAATATATTTACTTCAATGCAACCTTCCTAAAAAATTTAAACAATTTGCTTGTCATGCCATGAGTAAAAATAAAATGTATAAAATAAAATAGAATTCTCGGGAGGAGGAGGCATAGACGTAAATGGTTTTTTGGAAAATGATAGTAAACATTTTTCTTTTTGTATATAGACTTTTTGTAAAATTATTAACCGGATGTTTTGTAAATGTCTTTGTCAATCGTGTACCATAATTACTAACCCTAAGTAAAATATATTTTTGATCATTTTTTAAGTAACTTTATTGATATGTAACGAGCACAGACGTTCGTTACATTGTTGTTTTTTTTATTTATTAAACATGAAAGTAAATTAAAAAGTTCGCATTTAAAAATTTTCTTTTAGAATTAAAAATTGAAATTAAATATCATCTTAAACTCATATATATTAAATCGCACAGATAATGAAAAATTATTAAAATAAAACTTTATTAAAGAAAAAGTATTTTAAAACTAAATTTTAAAAAGATTTGGAAATAAAATTATATCTTTAAATTTATCTTTAAATATATCTTTGATTTGGAAAACAGGTTAATTAATCAGAAATGGAAATGATAAATATAATTAGTCAAATGTAAACCAGCCTTGGGCATTTAAATGTGAAAACATCGGTCAGATAGGGGAACAATAGAAACAAATAGCCAATGAAAGAAATCCATCGGGAAATCGGACCTCAGCGAAAGGATCATCACATCGATGACATAATGCCAAGTCAATCCTTCGAATACGTATAAAAGTGAAATTTGGAAATTATTAATCAGTGAGTTATTATGATTATTATGATGTGACAGATAGATGTTAGTGCGGAGGTGCAGGAGAAGAGATTGAAGGACGCATGTTCAATCGCTTCAGTTTTGCTAGTAAAGAAAGAGAAATGAACTATCGTTTTTCTACATTGAGGACCAGTTAAAACAAAAATCTCCGGATGGATAAATAAATCGGCCTTCAGAATATTAACCTCTTTAGGACGGCATGGGAATTTACGTTCATGGCAAGCAACGGATAAAGTTGGACATTTTAAAAATCATAAGAACTTTATATTCACTTGAAACAATAAGAACTCTAAATTTTAAAACTTTTTAGTAAATAATGCAATAGAATCCTATCTGACCAAACTAAATTCTTTATTAATAGTGTTATTTGATGTATTTTTTTTTGTTATTTATGTAAAATCATTTCCATTTACTTATTTTTTATTCTTTAAGTTTTTATCATGATTTTTTTTTGTTTTTCGTTAAATTAATTATATAAATGTTAAACTTAAGTCAGGCGTGAAATATGTGTGATATCTTCCATTTTTATTCCTTATTATTATTGGTCATTAAATTTTCATTAATTCTATTTTAATTATTTTATGATATAACTATTATTTAGTAATATTGGAGTAAAAATTTAAATCAGATATCGAAAAATGGGTTTATATGCCTATTTATGAATCATGAAACACTTATTGAACATTGCTCATAAATAATCATCACACAAAATATTACTAACCTCATTAAAAGGTGAAAGAAGCAATTTTAGAAAGTCATGATGGGTAATATATATATATATATATATATATATATATATATATATATAAGAAATCTTCTATATATATATATTGAAACAGATATACTGTTTCATGTATATATTTAGAAGATTTCTTTCTTCAAATTAACAAGCCTAATAATATTTTAAGTCACACTAGTAATATTTAAAAAAAAACAATATCGAAGACAGAATATATGTAGGTGTCAAATTACCATGCTGTGGGCAATAAAACTATCAAGACTCAAAAACACATGAAGGCAGATGATCGAAAATAGTCTAATTAAAAGTCTGTTCCTGCCAAAGAGAAACTGTCCAATAATCTGGGGAATTAAAAACATGGACATGTTAAAAAAACCTGCTATCAATGGAGGAAAAGGAACATGTAAGCTGAATCTGTTTGTCAGAGAGGAAAAATATAAATAGTGTGGAAAATTAGTAGAAGAGATAATGATGATGATGATGAGTATTATTATTATTATTATTATTAGTAGTAGTAGTAGTAGTAGTAGTAGTCGTAGTAGTAGTAGTAGTAGTAGTAGTAGTAGTAGTAGTAGTAGTAGTAGTAGTAGTAGTAGTAGTAGTAGTAGTAGTAGTAGTAGTAGTAGTATAATTAATTGAGTCAGTCACAAGATTTAGCTACAAGAATACTAAAAAAGGAACCAATGGAACCATCCAACAGCCTAATGAAAAATCATCATAATATAATCTTTGCTAGAGACAACTTTTCCTTTCTCCATCTGCAAAAGATGTGAACTCCCAGCCTTGCCTAGAAGTTTTAATGTGTTGTTCAAGACAGACCCCCCCCCAGTATTTAGTAATGGAGTAATAAACAAAGACATGAAATTTAGAGGTAAGCAATTAAAAATAATTGAATTCCAATAAAATATGAATTAATATTATCGCTATTAATTTTTTTAAAACAAAAGAGAGAAAATCTTATATTATTAATCTTAAGAAAAGTTTTCACAATCAATTATTAACTTCACTCAAATTAAAAACCCTTGCATACTTTTACATGTGTTATATATTTCATTAGTTAAACACCGATTATTTCATAAAATTTAGGATATGTTCAAATAATAGAAATACTTTACTTCAAATGAACAAGCTAAATGGAAAGGTCAATCAAATATATGGTAAAAATAATCAAATGTATGTGTATAAATATACATCTATATTGGATTGGATTATAAATGCTCCACAAATATGGAATTGCTGATACTACCTGTAATGATTCTTAAAAATAATAAAATGGTATATGAATCATAAATACTTTTGTGCATGTTATATATATCTTGATAAAATGATAAAATATATGTGTATAAATATACATATATACTAGATTGGAATACAAATGCTCCACAAATATGGAATTGCTGATATTACCTGCTTACCCATCTGTAATGATTCTCAAAATAATAAAATGCTATATGAACCATAAATACTTGTATGCATTTTAGCTGTATCTCAATAAAATAATAAAATGTATATGTATAAATATGCATCTACCTGAAAAGCTTTCACATACCAGAATAATAATTGTACTACTGATATTATCTGCACATCTACTCAAAATGTTTCTACTGACCCAAAATAAGTGATTACAAACCTTGATGTATTAATATAATATGTATACCTACCTGAAATGCTTTCACATACCTGGAATAACAAGTATAATTTGTTCATCTATTTTAAATGCTTCTATAGATTTAAAATTAATAGTCACATCAATATAATATGTATACCTACCTGAAATGCTTTCACATACCTGGAATAACAAGTATAATTTGTTCATCTATTTTAAATGCTTCTATAGATTTAAAATTAATAGTCAAAAACATTTATTTATAAATTGTGTATGTGTTTCTACAGACCTGGAATAAATGGTTAAAAACATTTGCTTATTAATTGTATACGTATATATATATATATATATATATATATATATATATATATATATATATATATATATATATATATATATATATATATATATATATATATATATGAAATGCTTCTATAAACATCATAAAGTGATTATGAATACATATATTATCTACATCTCTACTTGAAATGCTTCTATCAGCATCAAAATGTGATTATTAATACTTGTATATTAATTGTATATGTATATGTACTTGAAATGTATTTTTAGACTTCTTCTCATCATGTGAACTAAAAATGGGTATTTGCTTGGATAAGCTACCTGAAATATTTCTAGTCTTCTTCTAATTATATTAACTATATTACAAAAACTTGCCAATAAATTTTTCTTAATAAAATTGTTGTATGAAAATTAATCTAATCCTTTAGTTCCATTTTTTTATCACTAATTAATTATTCATTGCATATTGCTCACAAGAATCTCATGCCTCCTGAGGTATGTTCAGCATAAGCAGATGATGATAAGGTTGTAGTGAGATGCAACTCTAGTAGCACTGTTTGGGAAACCAAACATAAATTTTTAGAAGCTTCCTGTCTCTATGGCACTACATCCTCTGATGATCAGGAAATATTGTTGTAGGTGGGATGATGTCTGCATTGGGGAATGCCAATTAATAGTTTCTTCCTGCAATGTGCTCATGAGGAAATAAAACCAAAGAGGTGTGGAGTTACTTTTTGCCCAGTTACAGTATATATTGCTATATATAATTGCTCTAAAAGTCAAATATGTAATTGGATCTAATTCTCTTTGGTGCCTATGAAGTAGGATGGGAGTGATGTTATTAACATAAATTATTATTATTATTATTATTATTATTATTAGTTAGGTGTAGTTGAGGGTGATATTAAATCTCTTATCATGCTTGACTGCCGTAATTTTGATTGACTCGAATTAGTTTAAGAACCTGAGATTATTTTAGTTAGATTATGTGAATAAAGAGATTAAGATTTATTTATCAGTATTATTTTAATTAATTAATTATTGTTAAAGTCGTAAGAATGCTATAAATATATTATTTGAGATAATAAAAAAGGAGGAATGGTATTCTTGTGCCATCGGGGTGGTGTCCTGTGGGATATTGTCTCAATGTTAATCATATTACAACTTATATTTTACTTCATGGTCTCATGATTTAATAAATATTTATTTATTTACTTTATAAAACCAATCCATATTATTATTTCTTATTAGTTAGAGCTAGTAAAACAATTGACATTAACATAGAATATTTTTATTATCTATTATATGCATTTTAGCCGAGCATAACTATTCATCTGAGCTAGTCCCATTTCACTATATATTATATTTCCTGGAAGTGAAGGTACTAATATATATATATATATATATATATATATATATATATATATATATATATATATATATATATATATATATATATATATATATCCTCATATAAGAATATTGTCTATACTATACTTAATGTTATTGTCAGTCCTGCTAATAACATTAAGTATAGTATAGATAATATTCTTATATGAGGATATATATATATATATATATATATATATATATATATATATATATATATATATATATATATATATATATATATATATATATATATATATATATATATTGTACCTTCACTTCC
>JAQFVV010002400.1:0-26891 GCA_028023455.1 Epiperipatus broadwayi | reverse complement strand
ATATATATATATCATAAATAAAAAAAAAAGCTTGTTTAGAGTTATTAGCACACTCTTAATTTTATATATATATATATCAAAACCAAAACTGTCTAACACTATACTAGCAAAAAATAAAAATGCAAAACCATAAAACAATACAGTACTAGATTAAATTCAAAATTTTACCAAAATCCTTACACAACCATGGTTTCATCTACTACAAATAGACCTTCTCAAGTGAAAATCAAACTAAAGAAATACATATATATATACAAACAAACAAACCCCTTCCCATAATTCATTTCAAACCCCACCTTCCCTTAATATCAAAAGAAGTCTTCATAAGATTGATAGCCCTCAGAATCAAGGAGTTTTATCATCAAAGTCTCCTTTATTCTCCTTTTTAACTCATTCTTTTTTACAAAAAATAACCTAAGCATTGTCAAACAATATTCTATGACCTGTATTCAATTCATGAATATATAAAGCTGGGAGTTAAGATACCTATGTTTAACTCCCCTACTTATATGAACCTTTAACCCTTTCATTAAGGCTAAATTTACCTCTGGCCTACATAAAATTTACCACAACTACATGGAATTTTATAAACAATACCAGGAATAGACCTACTATCAATAGACTGCTTAGAACCATTAAGTAATGAATTCAAATCAGAACCCTTCCTCCATGCAACCTTCATTCCACCTAACAAATGACTATTCCTATAAACCAAATTATATATTGATGCTTTAAATGGTAAAGACATATAATCATCACCCTTACCAACAAAATTCTTATCATCCAAATCACGACTATAAACATTATTATTAAATACCACTTTTTTAATAAAATCATGATTATAACCCAATTCTACATATTCAGCAGCAAATTGACTTCTTTGAATATCAGCATCATTATTAAAATTATTAAGCCTTCTATTCCGACAACAAAAATTCAACAAAGACATTTTTTTATGTATAAAAGGCTGATAACTATCAGGCCTAATCATATTTCTCAAATTTTTAGGTTTTATAAAATGACTACAAAACAAAACATCATTAACCTTCTCAACATTTAAATCTAAAAACTTTAATTTTACAAAAATCAAAACCACCCCCCTCAATTGTAAACTTAATACTAGAATCAAAACCATTCAATCCACATAAAAACTCTTCTAATTTCTCTTTCTGAATAACAAACAAACAATCATCAACATACATAACAAATAATTTAATAGAACTCGAAAACATAATAATACTACACTCCAAATAATCAATATAGACAGCACACATCAATGGAGAAATGACATAACCAATAACCCAACCTTCTCTAATCTTATAAAACACATCATTAGACATAAAATAGCATTGAATCCTCTAACAGCAAAAGCAAATCATGAAAAACCTTAATCTTATCTGCAGAAAAACATTCTAATTTTTTTAAAATTGAAAGAAAAACATCAATACTTTTTAATCTATTAACCGATTGGTACATATTTTCAATGTCTAAACTACCAAAAACACAATCATCATCCAAAAACAAAACCATTTATTTTCTTAAAAGCTTCAAAGGAAGAAGAAACACAAAATTGACCCAGTTTTATATAATCCTTAAAATATCTTATAATAAATTTTGATATTTTATCAACAATTCCTCCTGTAAAATCAAAAATACATCTCAAAGGAAAATTATCTTTATGAGACTTGAAATTAAAGAAAACCTTTGGAGCCACAAAATCACTAGGGTAACAATTTAAATAAGTAGCTCTATCAAAAATCTTTTTATTTTCCATAACTTTCATAATCTTAATTAATTTAGATTTTATTTTTTTACTAGGATCAGAATCTAAAATAGCATATTTTCCATTATTTAATTCTAAAGAAACTTTACTTTTAAAATCAATATTATTTAACAATACAAACCGGCCACCTTTATCTTCTTTTAACAATACTACATCATTGGCTTTCAATCTTTTTTTTTAACAAAACTAATTTCCTTAGGGGCAAAAACAAATTTTTCTCTCTTTTAAGTAATTGACTATTCAAAATAACCTGTAAAGACATTTTATTTTCATCAGAAATATTACTATTACTTTCAATGGCAGAAACAAAATCAAAAATTAAACTTCTATTAGCAAACGGAACAAAGAACAGGACCCTTAGCTAAAATAGCCAAATCAGATACATTCAAAATATAATTTGACAAATTTAAAACAGATGAAGCATCAGGCCTATTTTTATAAGACCCAAATCTAAACTCTTTTCCTTTCACAAAACTTTTATTTTCAGCCTTTCCAATCAACCATTTAAATTTCCTGAAATACTTATTATTATAAGTGATTTCACACTTACTCCTAAACCACTTTAAAAAAGAATTTAAAAATTAAAATTCCTTCTAAAATCCAACTTTCTTCTAAACATTTTATAACTATCAATTAAATTAGATAAACTACCCATAATCTGTATAATAAATTGTTTAAGAATAAATCTTTTAAAATTTAAAATAAAATCACAATTAGAAAATAAAACCAATTTCCTATCCAATTTAATATTACATGAATTAGGAAACACATTGCAAAACCTACAAGACTTAAGAAAATTAACCTGAGCCTTTAAAGATTCAATTCTATTAGACATATTAATTAACTTTTTTATTTCTAAAATTTCTACACAAAAAAAATTATCATACAAAATCTGCCACATACTGAAAGAAAATTAATAAATATACAAAACAAAATAATACAAATAATAACAAACAAATAATACAAAATAATACAAATTAATAATACAAATACACAAAACAAAGCCAATAAAATATAAAATTCACTAAACCATAAAACACTATTCAAAATATTAAACAGTATACCTAATTAGAAAAACCAAAACTGCCTAACACTATAATTATCTTATAAAACTGCCACATACTAAAAGAAAATTAATAACTATACAAATACAAACAAATAATAAGTAATAAACAAAATACAAAATAAAAAAAAAAATTAGTATTACAAATACACAAAACAAAACAAATAAAATATGAAATTCACAAAACCATATATCACTATTCAAAATATTAAATAGTAAACCTAAATAGAAAACCAAAACTGCCTAACACTATACTAGCAAAAATAAAAATGCAAAACCATAAACAATACAGTACTAGATTAAATTCAAAATTTTACCAAAATCCTTACACAACCATGGTTTCATCTACTACAAATAGACCTTCTCAAGTGAAAATCAACCTAAAGGAAAACATATATATATACAAAACAAACAAACCTTCCCATAATTCATTTCAAACTCCACCTTCCCTTAATATCAAAAGAAGTCTTCATAAGATTGATAGCCTCAGAATCAAGGAGTTTTATCATCAAAGTCTTCTTTATTCTTCTTTTTTAACTCATTATTTTCATAAAAAATAATCGAAGCATTGTCAAACAATATTCTATGACCTGTATTCAATTCATGAATATATAAAGCTGAGTTAAGATACCTATGTTTAACTCTACTTATATGAACCTTAACCCTTTCATTAAGGCTAAATTTACTCTGGCCTACATAAAATTTACCACAACTACATGGAATTTTATAAACAAATAATATTATCACATAAAAATATTACAATTTAGAATCATAATCTGTGCTTATATTTAAATACAATAATAAACTATTTAACATTCAGAAAAAACATAATGTAATAATTTACATATATATAATTTAAAATCATGTTTATAATAAATAATACACATGATACATTATAAATCTACTTATTGTGTCATTAAAATGATTCAGTGTGTGTTATATGCCTATATAAGATAACATCCATTCACACTAGATTAATAATTGAATGTATTCTAATATTAGTTATGTGTGTTTAAAAAGAAATTATGTTAATTGTCAGGTAAGATTCAATTGGAATATAATAAAACTTACTTCCAAATTGAAATAATATAAAAACTTTTACCTTTAGTCAGCCATCATATTCATCAGAGCATATATCAAAATATCAACATCTAAATTTTATTAAATAAATAAAATGTTAATCTTATCAGTTCTCCACTTTTCTGTTAAAAAATCAATTTAATATATAAAATAATTTCTCCACAAAAATATAGTTATCCTCAAAGGAAATAAAGTTTAAGAGTTATTAAAATACACAATGAAGTAATCCAAGACGAGAAAGAATAACAGTTTTATATCCCTCCTTAGATGAAATAAAATGACGATGAATGTTGAAACAAAGTTCATTGATCATCCTTCGAAGAGGCAATCCACATATTCATTCTTTTAAATATTTGCGTAGTAAAATATTTAACAACTTCTTCAATATAATACTCCATTATTAAGACAGCTTTTTAAATGAGAATTACGATGATTATATTTTAGACATTGAGTAGGAATAAATTTACATGTTCAGGTTTAAAACATCAGCAGAAATCCTTGGCATAAATTGTCTAGCCAGAGAACATCTTTATAAATTCTTTTCTTCTTAAATATATATTTTGAAAACTCATTTTGAAGACGTTGATAACTTTTATAACCTTGTTAATTTCAATGATTATTTTTTTATAGTTCTTTATAATATTAAGAGTAAGTAAATTAATTACTTGAAGACAGTTTTAAAAATAGTGAATCTTTTTTTTTTTAATGTTTTCTAAATTCGAACACATTTAAATTTACAGACATAGTTCTTGCCTTTGATAACTAAATAGAAGATTATTATATAACAGTATTAGTTCATTTTTATACCGGATTAATTTCTGAAAGCATATCACATAATCATGCTCACACTGTATTGCTTAAAATATACAATTTGTAATGAACTCCAATGTTTATTTCCTTTGTTTCAACTGATAAAATGCAATATTGACTTAAGGCTTTGTCATATGTCAAGTTTTGGTTAATAAAAAAAAATACTATTAGTTGGAAACATTTATTTGTGCATGTGTATAAACAAATTAGAATTATTCATTTTTAGAATTACTCTTTTAATACTAACTAGTTTATGTATATAGCTGATATATGAAAATCTTAAGATAGGTGTAAGTTATTTATATCTGTTGATTCAATATAGGCACAGTTAAATTCACAAAGAAACACAAATTGTTTTAGGTGAGGCTCATATGGTACTCTCACTATATATGTATACATATATGAAAAACAAAAACCAAGTTTTAATCACGTTAAAACCTGCGTGACGCTTGTATTTATGATCATAGATGGTGTTTTTACCAAAAACACGATCAAGCGTTTGTTTACATAAATGATCAAAGAGTCAGAATTAACTATCTCTTTCGTTTTAGCCCACTTTCAGATCAGCTGATTTCAAGCTATTTGCTATCATCAGTGAAAGACAGAGCCAAGAAAACTAGATCTAAAAAACTGACCCCAAGTGTTTATGCACAGAGTTTCTATCAGTTTGCAAGCATGAAATTTGTCAGACCGATAAAGTCTTCAAATTCAGCCAAACAAGCTAGATAGCTATATGGGTCTGATCTCAGTTCAGCTTCTCCACATAGTCAAAGCCTCTGCAATCTATATCATTGCGAAACCTTTAAAGGTAGATTTATGAAAAACAAAAACAAGTTTTAATCACGTTAAAACCCGCTGATGCTTGTATTTATGATCATAGATGATGTTTTTACCAAAAACACCATCAAGCATTTGTTTACATAAACGATCAAAGAGTTAGAATTAACTATCTCTTTCGTTTTAGCTCACTTTCAGATCAGCTGATTTCAAGCTATTTGCTATCATCAGTGAAAGACAGAGCCAAGACACTCGATCTAAAAACTGAGGTGTTTATGCACAGAGTTTCTATCAGTTTGCAAGCATGAAATTTTTCAGACCGATAAAGTCTTCAAATTCAGCCAAACTAGCTAGATAGCTATATGGGTCTGATCTCAGTTCAGCTTCTCCACATAGTCAAAGCCTCTGCAATCTATATCATTGCGGAAACCTTTAAAGGTAGATTTATGAAAAACAAAAACAAGTTTTAATCACGTTAAAACCTGCTGACGCTTGTATTTATGATCATAGATGGCGTTTTTACCAAAAACACGATCAAGCGTTTGTTTACATAAACGATCAAAGAGTTAAAATTAACTATCTCTTTCGTTTTAGCTCACTTTCAGATCAGCTGATTTCAAGCTATTTGCTATCATCAGTGAAAAAGACAGAGCCAAGAAACTCGATCTAAAAACTGACTCCAAGTGTTTATGCACAGAGTTTCTATCAGTTTGCAAGCATGAAATTTTTTCAGACCGATAAAGTCTTCAAATTCAGACAAACAAGCTAGATAGCTATATGGGTCTGATCTCAGTTCAGCTTCTCCACATAGTCAAAGCCTCTGCAATCTATATCATTGCGGAAACCTTTAAAGGTAGATTTATGAAAAACAAAAACAAGTTTTAATCATGTTAAAACCTGCTGACGCTTGTATTTATGATCATAGATGGCGTTTTTACCAAAAACACGATCAAGCATTTGTTTACATAAATGATCAAAGAGTCAGAATCAACCATCTCTTTCGTTTTAGCCCACTTTCAGATCAGCTGATTTCAAGCTATTTGCTATCATCAGTGAAAGACAAAGTCAAGAAACTAGATCTAAAAACTGACTCCAAGTGTTTATGCACAGAGTTTCTATCAGTTTGCAAGCATGAAATTTTTCAGACCGATAAAGTCTTCAAATTCAGCCAAACAAGCTAGATAGCTATATGGGTCTGACCTCAGTTCAGCTTCTCCACATAGTCAAAGCCTCTGCAATCTATATCATTGCGGAAACCTTTAAAGGTAGATTTATGAAAAACAAAAACAAGTTTTAATCACGTTAAAACCTGCTGATGCTTGTATTTATGATCATAGATGGCGTTTTTACCAAAAACACGATCAAGCATTTGTTTACATAAACGATCAAAGAGTCAGAATTAACTATCTCTTTCGTTTTAGCCCACTTTCAGATCAGCTGATTGCAAGCTATTTGCTATCATCAGTGAAAGACAGAGCCAAGAAACTAGATCTAAAAACTGACTCCAAGTGTTTATGCACAGAGTTTCCCTATCAGTTTGCAAGCATGAAATTTTTCAGACCTATAAAGTCTTCAAATTCAGCCAAACAAGCTAGATAGCTATATGGGTCTGACCTCAGTTCAGCTTCTCCACATAGTCAAAGCCTCTGCAATCTATATCATTGCGGAAACCTTTAAAGGTAGATTTATGAAAAACAAAAACAAGTTTTAATCAAGTTAAAACCTGCTGATGCTTGTATTTATGATCATAGATGGCGCTTTTTACCAAAAAACGCGATCAAGCATTTGTTTACATAAACGATCAAAGAGTCAAATTAACTATCTCTTTCGTTTTACTTCCACTTTCAGATCAGCTGATTGCAAGCTATTTGCTATCATCAGTGAAATAGAACCAAGAAACTAGATCTAAAACTGACTCCAAGTGTTTATGCACAGAGTTTCTATCAGTTTGCAAGCATGAAATTTTCCAGACCTATAAAGTCTTCAAATTCAGCCAAACAAGCTAGATAGCTATATGGGTCTGATCTCAGTTCAGCTTCTCCACATAGTCAGTGCCTCTGCAATCTATATCATTGCGCAAACCTTTAGGAGGTAGATTTATGAAAATTAAAAACAAGTTTTTAATCACGTTAAAACCTGCTGATGCTTGTATTTATGATCATAGATGGCGTTTTTACCAAAAACACGATCAAGCATTTGTTTACATAAACAATCAAATGCTTGATCGTGTTTTTGGTAATAACGCCATCTATGATCATAAATACAAGCGTCAGCAGGTTTTAACGTGATTAAAACTTGTTTTTGTTTTTCATAAATCTACCTTTAAAGGTTTCTGCAATGATATAGATTGCAGAGGCTTTGACTATGTGGAGAAGCTGAACTGAGATCAGACCCATATAGCTATCTAGCTTGTTTGGCTGAATTTGAAGACTTTATTGGTCTGAAAAATTTCATGCTTGCAAACTGATAGAAACTCTGTGCATAAACACTTGGAGTCAGTTTTTAGATCGGAAGAGCACACGTCTGATCTGTCTTTCACTGATGATAGCAAATAGCTTGAAATCAGCTGATCTGAAAGTGGGCTAAAATGAAAGAGATAGTTAATTCTGACTCTTTGATCGTTTATGTAAACAAATGCTTGATCGTGCTTTTGGTAAAAACGCCATCTATGATCATATATATATATATATTATACAAGTATTAAAATGATATGTATTTAGCTACAAATTCAATGCACTTACTGAAGAGTAGTAATGGTCAGAAATTAGTCCAGGTTGACTATAACACAAATCACCTGTTGATCAATGATTCCTCATATTAACTTTTGTGGTTTTAAAGAAAATTAGTATTTGTAATAGAATAATGATAAATACAATCATAAGATAAGTTAGAGTTTAAAATATAATTTGGATGACATAAAATAAGCAAAGAAAAAGTAGTAAAGTTTAATCATTATTTAACCTATTACTTGGTATGATGAATTAATCTTAATAGTGGCTATATTTATTCCCAGGTTAGTCAAATATATACCAAGATGCAAAAGTGTGCAAAAGACTTAAATTCCAAAATCCCATGTTACCATGTATATATTTTTGATAGGAATAATAGTGCATATAAAAATGATCATCTATTATTTGTGCAATAAATTGACATTGATATAAAAAAGTAACATTGTTTGCATGTTTACTATGAAATGATTGTTTGAAAGTCTCATTTGCAAATTTCTGTATTAAAATATTTGAATTTAATTGGAATTGATTATATATAAGTTTATTTTCAGAGTTGCATATTTAATGGCTGTAGTTTATTTATTGGCTTTGAAAATGTATTAGAAATTTTTCAGATTATGTAGTTTTAGCAAAAACATGATTCAAAGTTGGTAAATATCAAATGAAATTATTAGAATAGGAATATTTATTTTTAAATAAGCTAACATAATGTTTGCAACATATTAAGTTTTAGAAATAGATTTCAGCAAAGAAAGTAAAGAGAGAATTAATTAGAATAGTTTATTATTATTATTATTATTATTATTATTATTATTATTATTATTATTATTATTATTATTATTATTATTATTATCATCATCATCATCATCCTTATCATCATTATTATTTTTACTACAATGTGATTGAATAAAATGTATTCAATATATTTACATTAAACATATATTAAAATTAACACCTACTATTTTACATTAAATGTTAATGTTAGTTTATGTTTGAAGAAGTATATAGTGGTTTTAAAAAACAGTAGGTTTAGATAAGGGAAATAGAAATAAAAAGTATAATTTCAATTATTTTTAATATAATATAAAAGAGTCAGAAAGGTCTGGAATTCAAATTATCTAACTTCTGGTATTGTTTCTGTTAGGTGTATATTATTTCTATGAATACTAGTTTTTTATAATGGCAACGAGTCAGACAGTCAAAGTAAAAAATATTACTAAAATGTACAAATGTAAAGTTTATGACATTTATTTAAGGAATATAAATGTTATTTATTGATATGTAAATTTATATCTTTTAGTGGTTGGCCAGTACATTCCTCAGTGCGATGGAAATGGACACTACACTCCCAAACAGTGCCATGGATCGACACGCACTTGTTGGTGTGTGAACGGAAAAGGGGAGCGTATTTCAGAAAAGGTTTTCGCCGGAAATCTTAGCTGCTAAACAGTCCATTTTAAGTTACAAAATTTAAAAAATAAACGCAATTTATTCTAATAATGAATTTTCTTATTTATATTTTAGATATAAAATTTATATTTTTTAAAATCGCTATCTTATATTACTCACGTAAAAATATTTATAGTTCAATATGCTCGTATTTATATTATAACGAATTCATTTGGGGGGAGGTACGATTATTTGTTATTTATGATTATTATTAATTAACTTCCGCTTTCAAAAAGCTAACTCTATTATCTAATACGAGGAGGAA
The DNA here is from genome assembly GCA_028023455.1 of Epiperipatus broadwayi. Taxonomy (NCBI): domain Eukaryota; kingdom Metazoa; phylum Onychophora; class Udeonychophora; order Euonychophora; family Peripatidae; genus Epiperipatus; species Epiperipatus broadwayi. Next base: position 16,935 of record JAQFVV010002400.1, on the reverse strand, counting down.
AATTTTTCTCTTTTTTTCATTTCATGGAAGTCAATAATATTTCTGAATTTGATTAGAACTCCAAAATTATTCTCTTTGTAGTTTTATTATTTTTTAGTATTTTCATTGGATATTGTTTAGTATATAAATGTATAGAGTTTTAATAAATTAAAAAATATTCTTTACATATTATCCAATAAAATTTCTCTTAGATGAATAAAAAAATAAAACCTTGATAAAATAAGTAATTATTAAAATCATTTCTTTACTAATTTATAATTAAAATTATCATTAAAAATAAATAATATTTATAGAACGATTTGAACTTAGGATCTTAGTCTGTATCAATTCTCCACTCCATCTCAAACAATTGACACACATGATCACACACGTGTGAAAAAGATAAATGATCTCCAATATATACATTTTATGTAAAACCAGCACTCATCAGTTAGATCATATCATAATCTCCCACACATATATGCAATCAGCGCTCAGCTTATATTAAAATAACAATTCCTTAAGCTTTAATGGACAGGCTTTAATTTTCTCACCCTTCTAACAATTCAACTATCCATTTCATTGATGATATGGCTCAACTGATAAATGCTGGTTCTGCATGAAATACGTATATTGGAAATCATTTATCTTTTTCACATGTGTTTGGTCATGTGTTGTTTGAGATAGAGTGGAGGATAATACAGACTAAAAATTCTAAGTTTAAATCCCTCTATTTACTATAGTAAATATTCAGTATACTGAATGAATATGTTAATCAAATAATGTAATACAAATTAAATAAAACAAATAACATTAGATTAGCTCAGGATTTTGAAATGAAAATGTAAAACTTTTTAAAACTCCAAATTTCCACTTGGAGGCTCTTGAATGCAATGCTTTTTTATAACTAAGTTGTGCATAAGATTAGTTGGTTTAAATTTGCTAGTAAAGTTTTTTTTAATTTTAATTTAAAAACAGTTATTTTGAGGTAAAAGATAACATTTAGAAGCCTAAGGTACACGTGGTTATTGATTGATCGTTTTTAAAAGTAAATTTTTTTATCTTTCTGTGCAAAAAGGTTTGAAGAGTAGGAGAGAAAGTATAAAGTTAAATATAGAATAGTTGGCTTGGAAAATAAGTAATATGCATTGCATTTGTATTTTACAATGCATATATAGTCGTCAGAAAGGAATTAGATGTGCTGTGGTAGAATGTAATATATGTGATCAGATTTTCCATTTGAAATGCTTAAATAAGACTAGGAAGGATGTAGCAGGTTTATGGTTATGTAGACAGTGTGTGAATGTGATAAAAAAAGTGAAAAAGTGGTTTCAAAGTGTAGATAGCGTAACCAGTAAGTCAGGAGAAATGGAGCAAAACGTAGTTGAGGAAGGCAGGAAGTCAGGAGAAATGGAACAAAACGTAGTTGAGGAAGGTAGGATAGAGTGTGTTTGTAGTGGAGTGACAAGAGATATAGATGGAAAAATAGGTAGTGCATTGGAGATGGTTGGCCAAAGAATAAGTAGGATAGAGGAAGATGTAAAGGATGTAGAAGCAAAATTAAAATTGTTAGAGAAGAAGTGTGAGCAAATAAAGGTATTATTGAGTAGGAATGATAAGATAGAAGTAGATAAGGAAGTCCGGAAGGTGGTAGAGAAGGTTGTGAATGAAGCAGAGAAAGTAGACTATGAGACAGTATTGATAGGAGATTCATTAATAAGAGAATGTGGAGATATAATTGCAAGGGAAAATAGAAACAGGTATGTAAGAGTATGTTTGTCAGGAGCTAAAATTAGGGATGTTACAGATAAAATAAAGAAGCAAGGGAATAGAGATGTATATGTTATGGTAGGGACTAATAATTTATCAGAGTCCTCAGAGAGAGTAATGAGTGAGTACACAGAACTAATTAGGAATTTGAGAATGGTTAAAGGAAGAGTAGGAATAGTTGGATTATTACCAAGATTTGATAAAAGATATGTGTTAGATAGGGCATGTTATATAAATGAGAGATTGAAAGAATTGTGTGAGAAAAATGATGTTACATTTGTGGATGTGTGGAATTTTTTTATTGGGAAGAGGCAGTTATTTGGTAAAAATAGGTTGCATTTAGGGAAACAAGGAAATGAAGTTTTAGGGAGTCTGATTTATAAAGAATGTAGTTCGAGATTGTAAAGGGGGGTGGGATTTTAAATTGTAGTGTTATTAAAAAGATGAAGAATGGATGGGAGGTAAGGAATAAACAAAGGGCAGTTGATTTAGATATAAATGTAGATGTGGAGAAGGAATGGGTCCGTAAAATTAATAGTAAGTAAGTTATTTATAAACATAATGGAAAAGAAAAAATCAAAAAAATTTATAAAAGAGTAGTTAGGAAAGAAAAAAATTGTTAAAATTGGGTATTTGAATATGCAAGGTGGTAGAAGATCAGAAAAGTGGCAGGAATTAAACAAAGCAATTGAAAATGAAGGGCTTGAGGTATTAACAGTAGTGGAAACATATCTAAGAGAAGATGAAGAACCTGTTTTGGAAGATTTGATATGGCAGGATATAAATAGAGAGGAGAAAGAAAAAAGGGTGGTGGTATAGGGGTTATATCAAAAAAATATTTAAATACTGTTAAATGCCAAGAAAATTTGTGGTTTGAAATAAGGTTGGGAAAACAAGAATGGATGGTGGCTATAGTTTATATAGCTACTGGAGTTGTCAAACTATAATGGAATGGAACAATAGCATATATGCATGCCTAGTTAACGATATACAGAGTTTTAAAGAAAAGGGGAAGAGAATAATAGTTATAGGAGATATGAATGGGCATATTGAAGAAATAGATGATGTAGAAAATAAGAATGGACAGCTTTTGAAGGAATTTTGTCAGAGAGTAATTTTGAGCCTTGGAAACTTATCAAATATTTATGAGGGACAATGCACATGGTCTAGAAAGAATATATCCCACACAATAGATTATGTATTGGTAAAAAAAGACAGAATGGATAAAGTACGGAAAATTAAGGTGTTTGATAATGAAGAGAGAGTATGTAATAGTGATCATAATTTTTTTATAATTGAAATGGTTAGTAATGTGATGGAAAATAGAAATAAAAGCAGAAACAATAATGAAAGATGTGTATGGAGAGTGAATGAGAAGAATAATTAGAAGAGTATAGAATATAAGTTGAAGAAACCATGGAAGAGTTGTTTGGAAATAAGTATGAGGACTGGTGTGATGAAATAGAAAAAGTGGCAAATAGGGTTTTAGGTGAGAATATTCAGAAGAATAAAAGTAATAGAAAAATGAGAGTTAGTAAAAGTGTAAAAGAGAGGAAAAAAGCATGCAGAGAATATAAGTGTGCTATTAAGAACAAAGAAAGTGAAAAAGATATTAATGCTAAGTGGGAAAAGTACTTAGAAAATAAGAAGTTAGCTAAAATAGATAATTATAGAGAGAGAATGAAACTAAATAGTAAATTATTGGATGATATTAATACAAGTGGAAGAGATGGGAGTAAAAAATTTTGGAATTACATTAAAAGGAGAAATTTAGGGGAGAGAGAGATCATACTACTGGATGAGGAGGGAATAGAGTGTAGCTCTGGAGAAGAATTAGAGAGAATATTGAATAGTTATGTAATGGATATAGAAAAGATGTTAGATGTGAAGGACAGAGGAATAGAAAATATGAAAGCATATAGTAATGGGAATATTAGCTTTACAGAAAAGGAACTGAATGAGGCAGGGAAGAAATTGAAAAATGGTAAGGCAAGAGGGTTAGATGGATGGGCAGCAGAGATGGTAATGAATTTAGCGCATAGGGCAAAAGTAAAATTACTATCATGTTTTAATAAGATGGCACAGAAGAGAGTTTTTCCGGATAGCTGGAGTAATACAAGAGTAAGTTTATTATTTAAAGGAAAAGGTAAGGATCATAGAAAGTAAAATAATTATAGACCAATAGTGGTAACATCAGTTTTATATAAAGTTTTTTCATATATGGTGGCTGGAAGAGTTGCAAAGTGGATGGAAGAAAATAATGTAGTGGGGGAAATGCAAGGAGGCTTTAGGTCAGATAGGAGATAGTTTATTTGTAGTTACACAACTTATAGATATGAGTAGAAATTCAGGTAAACAGTTATATATGAGTTTTATAGATATAGAGAAGGCATATGATAGAGTAAATAGAAGTAGATTATGGATAAGTTTACCAAATCTGGGAATGAATCAAGCTTTAGTGGGTGTCATTAAAAATTATATGAAAATAATTACTATACATATCAATTAGGGGATATAGAATCAGTTAAAGTTAAAAATGGGGTGGGACTGAGGCAAGGATGCCCCATGTCACCTATTTTGTTTGTGTTGTATTTGAGTGAGCAATAGAAAGTCTTGGAAGAGGGATAGAGATACTGTTAATAGGTGGCAAGAGAGCATATACATTGTCCAGTTTTTTTTTTGTGGATGATGTCTTTTTGTGTGCAGAAAGAAGAGAAGATATGGAAGTTATGCTGAAGACATGCACAAGGGTGGGTAAAGATATGGGGATTAAATTTAGTGAAGAAAAATCAAATATAATAATGGTGAATACTGGGGAAAGAGAAGACAAAGATTTCTTATTGGGGGATATAAAGTTAAGTGTGGTGAATAGATATAGTTATTTGGGAATCATCTTGAGTAATAAGAAAAATTGCTTGGATGAATGGGAGAAAAAATTGATAAATGAAGCAAAGAAAAGAAAAGGATTGATAAAGAAATTAACAGTGTTTTCATATAATAAATATGATGTAGCTAGAATTGTATGGAAGAGAGTGGCCGTAGCAGGGTTAACATACGGCAATCATGCGTTATGTGTTAGTAAAGGGGTTTTAGATTGCTTAGAAAAAGTATAAGGGAAGTAGGAAGACATGCATTAGATGCTGAGGTGTGGACAGCAAAAGAGGCAATTCAAAGAGAAATAGGATGGTCAAGTTTTTTATATGAGGGATGCAAAAAGTAAATTGAAAATGTTTGATAGATTGCAGTTTATGGATAATCAAAGAATAGCCAAAATAGTATTTAATTGGGTTACAAATAAAGGGCAGGCAACAAGATGGGTGAGAAAGGTAATGTGGTATGCAGAAGATTTGGATAAAGAATTTATGTCAGTATACTGTACAAAAGGTGGGATGATTGTGTTAGGAGGATTGTTGAGTGTTATAGTGGTAAGGAGTGGGATAGAAGAATAGATGCATTAATAAAGAATAGGGAGTTGAAGAGATGGAGAACTAGTATGGAGAGTAAAACAAGTGTATATATATAGAAGTAAACAGAACATTGGGTGTGAGTTAATTTATGATAATAGTAAGGAAAGTAGTTTATTGTTTAAGGCTCGAACGGGATCTTTAGCAACAAGGGAATATACACGTAGATGGAAAAATATGGGTGATTTTATCTGGAAGTTGTGTAAGGAAAGCATAGAAAATATTAGGCATCTGTTACTTCAATGTAAATGCTTGGAAGCAGAAAGGGTACAAATAATGAAGTTATGGAAGATTAAATAAGAACAAAGTGATTATATAGAAAGTGAGTTATTGGCTTTTATGTTAGGTTTAGGAAAGATAAGGGGGATTTAGATATGAAGGTCATGGAGTTAACAAAGATTATGTTGTGAAAATGGGATAAAGCAGATTATGGGAAAACTTAGGGTGGACAATGGAAAAGGAAGGTAAAGTGGCTAACAGGTTTCTCTGAGCATAGCTGCTGAGAGATTCCTGACTCTGTTTAAGGAGAAGTCACAGTGCATCACATCACATCACATATAAATTTTTAACACACTAAGTTTAAATAAGTATAATGCAAATAATAATAAAAAAATTTAAATAAAGTTACAATACCAATAAAACATATTGCTGCTGATTTTATTTCATTGTTTTTTTTTTTATTAAGGAAAACAAATACATACAATTGCAGTACAAATCTAAATTTCCTATATTTGCTAACTCTCGTAAGCTCAATTTTATTTAAATACTAAGTGGTAAAAGTGACTCATTCAACCAAGCACTGTACTTTTCAGTCGAGTGTACATATTTACAGCTAGGACCGTGACAATCATTTCAGAAAGTTAGGAACTGTTGCATCCCATGCTCCTAGATAGGTATGTCTAATCGTTTGCCGCAATGGTTCTCATATCCATTGGATATTTGGTAAAAAAAGTTTTATTAGTTTAATCATACCAAAAATCGAATTGCCGTAACTGAGCCACTTCCTGGTTCAGAATATGAATGCCCATCAAATCAACAATCAGCAAATGGCTACACAAGTTTCACCTGATGGTTTTATCTGGCATGTAACATGCTACAATGCTTAGAATGAAAACAAATATAATCAATAAAAGAAGTAAAACATTATTTGTCGAACTTGTTTTAATCAATAATTGAAGCAAAAAGTTAATTTTTCGATTATGTTTAAAATTGGTAACAAGAAAGTGAAAGGGGGGGGGTCTACATTCGAACACAAAAGATGTTAATTTCTTATTTTTGTATACAAAAATATGAAAATTCTCTTATTTTTCACGAAAAGGTTAATAACACATACATTTTAAGAATTAAAAATAGGTTAAAACTGAATGTAGTAGAATATAAGGTATTCATATAATTTCTGGCATTAGAAATTCTTGGATCTTAAAGTTGAATATATTTGAACATGTCCTTATATTATGGATTAATTTGAACGTGGAATTCAAAATTTGATGATCATTGAGAAAACACAAAATCAATAAAGTCTCTAATAACATCTCTAACATAATAATAATAATAATAATAATAATAATAATAATAATAATAATAATAATAATAAGAAGAAGAAGAAGAAGAAGAAGAAGAAGAAGAAGAAGAAGAAGAAGAAGAAGAAGAAGAAGAAGAAGAAGAAGAAGAAGAAGAAGAAGAAGAAGAAGAAGAAGAAGAAGAAGAAGAAGAAGAAGAAGAAGAAGAAGAAGAAGAAGAAGAAGAAGAAGAAGAAGAAGAAGAAGAAGAAGAAGAAGAAGAAGAAGAAGAAGAAGAAGAAGAAGAAGAAGAAGAAGAAGAAGAAGAAGAAGAAGAAGAAGAAGAAGAAGAAGAAGAAGAAGAAGAAGAAGAAGAAGAAGAAGAAGAAGAAGAAGAAGAAGAAGAAGAAGAAGAAGAAGAAGAAGAAGAAGAAGAAGAAGAAGAAGAAGAAGAAGAAGAAGAAGAAGAAGAAGAAGAAGAAGAAGAAGAAGAAGAAGAAGAAGAAGAAGAAGAAGAAGAAGAAGAAGAAGAAGAAGAAGAAGAAGAAGAAGAAGAAGAAGAAGAAGAAGAAGAAGAAGAAGAAGAAGAAGAAGAAGAAGAAGAAGAAGAAGAAGAAGAAGAAGAAGAAGAAGAAGAAGAAGTAGTAGTTAATAGTTATGTGCCTTATATTTTAGGAAGACAATACTTTTTGGCTTCTATATATACAGAATTCCAAATACATTTATTACGAGGGATTTCTTCATATCATGTATAAAAAGAGATTCTTATATAACTCTTTCCTTTTCGGCTTTTATTTTCTTTTTAAATGTGCCATTACAGAATCAAAATAATGTGAAAACCAAAAGTAATCCACTATGAACCCAAAGTATATGACATATTTTTATTTTTTCACCAACTGGATCTTTCAATGATATATTATAAATAATATTTCAGATTAACATTTTTTTCCAAATCTTTGTCCGAAAAATGCAAACCAAAAAACAAAATCACATATTATTTATCAATGTCATTATAACATAACAAAATTTTCCTCATTACATTATTTTGGTTCAGTAATAAAATAAATTTTGAAAAGTCTGAAGGAGACGAATTATATTTTACTTATTAGAGGCTTCATCGGTCACTTTTTGGTGCATTTTTTGACAGACTATGCCTTATTAAACATCTGATCTTTGCGACTTCTTAGACTTTTTTAATTATCGTTTTTAATCTTAACGTCAAAATAATAATAATAATAATAATAATAATAATAATAATAATAATAATAATAATAATAATAATAATAATAATAATAATATGAAGAAGATGAAGAAAAAAGATGATGATTAATTTTACATAATTTAATTATAGAGTCAGTTAACTGCATACATTTACTTTATTAGTCTTACAATATATGGAAATAACATACCAACTTAAAATTCCTATTCTATTTTTTTATATAGTATAATTTTGTAAAAAAAAAAAAAAAAATTCACCACTTTTATAATAAAGTTTAATTTTGACCCAATAATTAAGTTTATAACTATCGAGATGAAAGTTGTAGACATTTGTTTTTTTATGAGCTACTGCAAATATTCGATATCAAAAACATATAACCCACCCTTAAATCAAATGGAAAACAAAACAATCGAAATCTTACTGTGACATTCACAGTTTTATACACTCATTTCAAGGTATCATTAACCATGTAGAATTATGCAATTTATACTAGCTGCCATATTTGGTGAAATTTACACTCACGATGAACAAATACACACAAAAAACACATATCCTATTTTGATTCTAATATTTTACAGTTTCATAGAATACGTAAATACACTTTGTTACTAAGTTATTATAAAGTTACACAAAGTCAGTAATACTCATGTTAGTATATAATAATAATGTAAGCTAATAGAAACACTACATTAGTGAAATGCCTATCTTTATTCAATGGTAGACCATGACAATTCATAGTGGGGAGACATCAAAAATGTAGCCAAAAAGTGACTAGTATCTTCGAAGTAAATCGTCACATATAAGAAGATTACAACCATTGTTTTACTAGGAAATGGATGGTGTATCACTAGGTTACAGTAACATTTATCCATCTGACAATAAGTGCAAATAAAAATAGTATATATCTGAGACAAAATTTACTACAAATAAATGGTGAATTACTTAGACAACATATTCTAATTGTACACTTGTATAAGTTACATATAGGAATTTAATTAATATACAAATTTAAGAATGATAATAATTAAACAAAAACAAATTCATTTTACACCACTGTTGTATTATTTGTCTGCAATACATTATGCCATCCAACAGAGAGTGCAAACAAGAAAAGAGTGTGTATCTAAGTGACATGTAGATTGTGGATACTTTTTGCCTCTTCTTTACTTAAGCTAGCATATTCTATCTGTACATTTGTGTGATGCATATAAGAATTTAATTAATATATACATTTAAGAACTATAATAATTAAACAAAAGCATTTGATTTACATTAGTACAGGAGAGACTGCAAGCCTATGGCTTTTACAGGTGAGCCATCACTGGTAAGACTGCATACTAAACTCAGGCTTCAATGTGATTACATTAATTGTCTTCCTAAATGCATAAACTTGTGTCTTAAATAATCATATTTTAAGTTAAATAAAAGTTTCTTAATGTGCAGCAATTCTTATAAAATTATTAAATTATTGGAGCTGCATAAATATCTAATATTTTCAAGATTGTAGAAAATATACATTACAGAAGTCACAATGAAACAGAGAAATATGAACATTGTTTTATGCCTTTGCTTTAGTATTTTTAATGCAGATTGTTTAGTGTTTATTTTTATTTATTCTTACTAAATATATAATTTATATGCCTCACACCTATAAAATATTCATACACTTTTGTGTTTTAATTACTAGTTGAACTGCTCTCCTGCTGCCATATTCAATCATTTTTATAATATGAATGAACTTTTTTATAGAATTTTATATTTTTTATATAAAATTCACATGAACAGCAGTCAGAGAAATATCTTAAATCAGTATATTTTAATGTGAATTAATTTTTAAAAAAACTTACCTTAATGTTACAGAGTAGAGATCTTTCACTCATTTTTAAAACTATAATAAATAATAATCATATATATAATAATTAATTTTTTTTTACTAAATAAATATAAAGGCATGTAATAATCACTTAAGTTTAGAAATGCCATCGAGTTTTATAATTGAGTAAAATATCTTTATAAAAGCAATATTAGCTTTCTTAAAATTTATATTAAGATATACAGGCTGATTTATAATTGCTTTCTGAGACTGTTATTGTTTCTGATAACTTAATAGTAAAAGATATAACATACAGTAAGAAATAGACCATTTTTCTATACAAAATGTTATTGACCATGGTACCTAGAGGGCAGTTCAACTCTTAATTAAATAGACTTAGAAATAATCATGATTTTACATATATTCAGTATTAAATTATTTATCATTACATGTATAAAGTTGTTATATACTTATAAAAAAATCAAATCACTGTCATGTTGTCAAAGCCTGATAGTTCTTAAGACAGCTGTTTAAAATTTGATTGGCTGTCTGTGAGACAATCGTGCATGTGAAAGACTAGCAAACTTTCAATTATTACCAAATGTTGTTTTATAATTTTCTAAATATAGTATACCATTAATAATAGCCCAAAGGTTTAATATAAATCACATTATTTGAGCAGTGTTCTGCTCTGCCTTTAAGCATTGCTAGCTTACAAAATGACCATAATTATGGGAGTACTAAATTTAAAATAATTTGTATTGACTAGTAAGTTAGAGCATTTATTACCTTATATCCAGTATCTATTAATCTATCAGTAGTTCAATTTTCATGTTATTTTACACTAATCAGATCAGTAATGTTTTTTTTTTTAAAAAAGTCAAATTTTGTGTTCCACATTAAGCATTGTGTTATTTACTGACAATAAGATATATATTTGGACAATCAGGAAATTTAAAATTTTTGAAAAATATTTAACAGTATAATTCAATGATTTGTAACATTAAAAATATTTATCAATTTTTTATTTCTAAAAACAAAAATATGCTAGAAGCATATATATTGTCACATACTAAAATACTAGTCTAAATTAAATATCCATTTTTCACAAGAGGAATCTCAATAAAGAAATTGTCTTTCAAGAAAGAAATTTAAATAAAGAAAAACATTGAAGATCTTCAAAACTTCTAAATAAAAACACAAATATTTTATTTATATCTAATTATGGTAATTAATATTAACTCCTACTTTTAAAAATAATTATTGTAATATTAAAAAATTAAGTATGTATAATATGTCTGTGTTCACACTTTTTCAAAATAATAAACATAAAATTGGTGGTGATAAAATGTAAATGATACAATATCTAATAGCTGTAAAATAAAAATTCATTTTTATTATATTAATTGTTTTTTTAATTTTTCAATCAATATTAGTGGACAGTAAAGATAGTTTCTTTATTTCTTCACAAGATCACCATTTCTTATGCTTGTGTATAACTGTTATTAAAACTAGTCTGGCAATTTTGAATGAGTAGGCATTAGATGGGGATTTTATGCTCAAACCTTCTGGCATCCATTGATTACTCTGGCTTGCACTGAGTGGCAATAATGTATGGAGAGTTTTGCCTCTTTTAATCTCTATTTTATAATATAATATTGTTAGATCCTGACCTAATATAGATACTATATATTAAATAGCTTGTGGTTAAGACCTGTAGAGGTCTCTAATATCGCATTTTTACACGCATATTCTTGAGGCTAAAGCCTCTAGTAAATATTACTTACATAATCAATGTGCATTTAAATAAAAAAAAAAAAGTTTATAATTACAACTGTAACGATCTGGAATAGACTTACGTAAACTGCACTACAGGGCGCCATCTAGGCATTTGAACCTAGAAAAATTTATAAAGTAGGCAGATACGTAAGTCAAAAAAAAAAAAATTTTTTTTTTAAATTTTGATTCCGGTCGTTAGCCCATGTCACTAGCTCAGTGGAATAGCAGAGATTTAATAAGATAATCTAAGAGTATATTAAAAAAAGAATAAAATAAGCCACTGCCAGTAATTAACATACAAAAATTTATTTACGCGACATATATTGTAACAGTCAAGTTTGTACATTCGCGTAACAGAATTCAGAATCCAAGCAAAAGAGACCCGAAGCTGACCAGACTAGGACTGTAACATCCCGAGTCTGACCGCACTTCAACTCGTAAGCCAGGATTCCAAGACTCAAGACCCTACGAATGACCACCTTGAAATTACATGTAGTATACCTCTTTCCACACGGCCGACATAGGTCACGGAGAAGCAATAAGACTCTGATAAATAAAAGAAAGGTTCTTAATTGACTAAAATATCACTAAATTTAGTTTAACTTAATGCATAGTTTTCACATATATAGACTATAAATAGTAATTAGAATTGGATTGAATTAGATCAATAACGAAACAGAGAACTAAATACATTAAATTAATTATATATTTATTTACAATTGGCATGAAATTGATCAGTTTTACACATTTCAGCATCAAATGTACAAACATTTGATAATTCAAAATCACTTTACATAAGTAATCATTAAATTTCATAGATGAGTTTAACATGTGCCCATCCTAGGAATTGTTTACAATTGATACATAATTAATCATTACGTTATGTCTATAAATCTCGATAAGCCAAATCCTATTACATTTGTGGCTGGAAGATACATAATTATATTGAACTTTGATCATGAATTTATTTACTAAAATACCCATATATAATTTAATAATGAGCGCATAAACCAGCTCAAGTAATGATCGATCGAACATGGCTTTCGAGAGAAAATTTCAGAATGCTGAAAGCGTTATATAAAGGTGGGAGAGTTGGCTGCATAAGATTTTACCAATGTGCTATGGCACAGGTAAACAATAATAGGAAAAGTCGCTCTGCGGATGGATGAAATAACTTCAGGGTTCTTGCGACAAACGCCGGTACCCTGTAACCGATCGCAATGCTGCGTGAAAAGGAACATTGTGTTCAGGAATGGCGGGGGTCTTACGTGCTAACCTGGCCTTGGCTCAGGCTTCGCTACTGCTCTACCCTATAAGAGAAGATGTGCTGGCAACACCGTGGCTCCATCTTAAGATACGTATATTACGTATAGCAGCAAAACGAGAATATTTTTATAAAATAAGATCACATCCGCCAAGCAAAGAATGGTATATTTCATACTATGAAATACGAGTTAATAGCATATTAGCTCTATCAAATTGGGACCAACTCTTGCGTAGCCTGATAATAAATGTCTATGCTACTAAAGGGAATATTATTACATCTGTACTTTGACATGTTCGATCTATTAAGTTACTTATAGATAATAAACATTTAAGGAGGAAAGTATATTTCTATGGACTTAAGAATTTAAATGTCAAATATACTTATAAATATGATCAAGGCTAAATTTAATTCTAAATAAAACTATAAGGTTAAGTTTTTAACTGGTTGATCAAAAGAGCCACATTTCGCATATTAAATCATTTAAATAATAAAAAAATAGGATTTCGAAACAGCACAGAAAGTTGATGCTATAAATAAATTACACGAAGATTTTCAAATAATATCTTCTTAAAATATACATGAAATTAAGTGCTCACTGTTTCGAAATATTGGCATATGAAATATAATAAGCATTTAAAATAAAATAAGCAAAGAAATATAGACACAACCGCAGTGATATAATTTTAAGTTAGACACTTATAATGTACTTTAAATGAAAGGGAAAAATATAAATTACTAAGATTATTTAAACTTTAACATATTAAATTTTGATAGCAAGTGACATATTAAAATATTAATTAAATGGATTTAAGTTTTGGTTTCATATTAGTTTTATAATTATTTTAAAAAGAGAGTTAGCTAACTTATATAGATATTATTTACATTTACACAGAATTACACAGAGCTCTGCGGTTTGAAAAAATAAAACGGTACCGGTGTGATTTATCTGCAAGTTCTTGGCTCTTGGTTTGGTTTAGTTTGACTGGGCAGCATCATCTTTCCCATTATGTTAGGCTCGTCTCTTCTATCGGCATGACGGTGGTTTAGGCATTTCGGCCAGAGAAACCCCATTCTCCCGCGGGGTAACTGCCAACAAGATGCCCGCTTTTAGCCGGACATGTTAAACATTAACAATTGTAAAGACTGGCTGCAATTCTCACTAACAATATGGCTGTCTATCTCTAACAATATGGCTCTCTCTCTCTAACAATATGACTCTCTCTCTCTAACACTATGGCTCTCTCGTTAAAAAATACAGAGTATTTATCTGTTTTCCTTATCGGAATCTCCCGCCTCAAGACTCACTAAACTCAGGAATTTAATTAAATATTTTTCCAATTTATAATCCAGATCTTAGATAACTTATGTTAGAAACATTCATAAGCTATTATTATAATTAAGATTTTTTATTGCACAAACAGTTGTCCAATTTAGATTTTAAAATAACTTAAATCTTATCTAAAGAGATTTTAATTATTAAAATTTTGAACTAGTTTTACTTCTACACAATTCCAGGTGTGGTCGTTAATGACACTTGTTTACAGTCAAAAATCTTTTAATTACTTGACCAACTTTTATTTTTAATCTTACATAGAAACTCTTTCTATTTAAAAATAACCTTTAACATTTTTAAAACGAAAACATTTTTAACATATTTATTAAAAATAAGATTTAAACATATTTTGAAGTATAACTTTTAAATATATTTTCTATAAGCTTTTCCTGACCTGCATTAAAACATGACTCTTTTAACAATTTAAAAAACATTTCATTGTCTTTTAAGATATTAGTAACACCACTACATATAGCACAATTCTTATACTCTTGCTTGGTCATATATTCACTTTAGAAATTACTACTAAGCAACAAAATTAATAATTTACTATTATTGTCCATGTGTGTTTTTTTTTTTATTAATATTAAAGCCTTTGTTACACTATAATTTTACTAATCCTACTAATTATAGCGTTGGTTCGCACGTAAATATATAATGCTGTTTAGACAGACATGAACTAATTTTAAATTTATTAACATTTAAATAGGTTTGAACTTAGCACAGATGAGAGTGTCATTAGGTTTGATGGTGAAACGATAGGGGCTTGGAAAGTTATCGTTTCAATATATATATAAGATTTAAAATTGTCTTAGTATCAGTTTACATTTTAACATTTAACATTATTTTTAACTTTACTTTAATTTTTATATTTAATTACTATTATTTATAATTCTTTAATATTTTAATGAAACTGTATGAATGATAAATTATTAAAACTTGTTTACAATGCTTTATATAGATCTTATACAATAAATACATCACCTATCAAAATGAATTTCAAAAGAAACATAAACGTGATCAAAATTACAAATTTATCGATTACTTTGATTAATGGTGATGGTAATTTATATTTCCAACCTAATAATATTCATCATAAGAGGTACTTGTGGTTCATCACCAATTAATGTGAAAATATTTATCCTCAATTGTAAAATTTATTTGATTTAGATTGAATCACGGTGAAGGTATCATTATTTATCGTTGTTTGTATATTTTGATCAAATATGAAAACTCAAAAACATACTTTCAACCCATAAATCAAATCCATGTATTTTTTTATAATTTTTTTCAATTCAATTAGTATTTTTATTTTAGGTGGTCTTTTATATGTAGACCACATATTTTTGTTTTGGAAATAATAATTCTATCCCTATTTAACCTTATGTTTAAAATTTGTAGTTTCAACCAAGTATCATTTCTATTCGATATATCTATTGTATCTTAATACAAGAAAATTGGTGTGCACAAAGTTAAGAGAAGAAAACTGTTTGTCAGGAGATAGGAATATTTGCATCGATTTGTAAATAATATTAATAAAACAAAAACTTCCATAGGCAGAATCATGTGTATCCCTAATTTATACCTCTTTCCATGGCAAACTTTTTGTGCAATGTGATGAATATATTTCAACTGGGGGAAGTTAACGAATATTGCCACTATACTAATCACACCAATATATCCAATCCATTTAATCTACTTAACCACTAAACAAATAACCCAAGATTACCTTCTCAAAATATAATCTTTATTAATTTACATAGTGCCATTCGCGCTCAATGAAGTTTAATATTTATTTACTTTAGTTTATCTGAAATGAGGAATTGTAAGCAATCGGTAAGAAATAAAATAAATAAGTGGGAATGATTTTACACAAGTAACCTAAACACACATCAAATAACATTTTAACTACTTGAATGAAATATTAAATTTATTCAATTATTTTAAATTACGGGTGCGCTTTTAATTTACTGTTCATTAATTGTAAAGTTCTTTTGTTTTGCTCAAACAAATTAATTTTTATCTGTCGTTTGCAGCTGGAATGCGAATTTTCACTGTCATCTCCAAATATATTGGTGGATACATTCAGCTGATTGCTTATTTATTCATTCGGAGGTTTTTGAATCTAATTGGTCTCACAAGGGGGAAAACGAGAATCACTTTTTTCTTCTCGGGCAAAAACTTAAGAAATTGAATCATGTTTCTCTACAACTTTTTCTCCTTTACTTCCGCGACTAACACCCTTCATCTGTCAAGTCAAAATGACTTGTACACCATAATTCACCTACTATTTTTCAAATCTGTCCTTTTTATATTAATGTGTGAAGGATTAATCATATCCATCACCTGATAAATTATTATCTTTATCCTGCGGTCCCATTCTTCATAGGATTCTTTCCTTGTGTTTGCTTTAAATATTTCCTGATGGTTTTTCCCATCTTAACTTGGATGTTTTTAAATATCAATACCAACGTTGGCTTAATATTTAATCAATTAATAACTATTATTTATTTTTGATTATCCAACCTGTTTTCAAATTTAAAAATATATTTAAAAATATTGTATCTTTTCAAACATCTGCCAATTTCATTTCCAATTCTTAAAAAAATTCAGGCTTAAAATACTTTTTTCTTTAATAAAAGTTTTATTTTAATACTTTTTCAACATCTCCAGCGATGTAATATATAAAAGTGGAGCCAAGATGATATTGCTCAATTTTTTAACGGAAAGAAAATTTTTAAATGCTTAAATCTTTTAATTTACTTTCATGTTTAATAAAATAAAAAAAAAAACAATGTAACGAATGTCTGTG
>JAQFVV010002399.1:0-26926 GCA_028023455.1 Epiperipatus broadwayi | reverse complement strand
ATTGAAATGGATGTGGATTACTTCTCACAACATTGATCCCTTTCAGCTTTATGGATAAGGACTATAAATTGGCAAGATAGACTGCTTTTCCATCCAAACATAGCGTTTTATGTTTATTATTTTATATGCATGATTCCTTCACCAGACAGATGCACATTCCTGTACTGGACAAAGGGCATGTTCTTCAAATAATATCACACTGATAGATGCACTTATCTGTCAGTGCAGTTTTATGTTAACATGTTCACATTGCATTGGTTGCGGATATATATCGGGAAGCGAGTGTTAGGGTGGCTGTGGACTTTTAGCCTGGAGGCAAATGTTTTGAAAATCTTTTTAAGTGTGTCATCTAGGTGGCCTATGTATGCTCAACATTCTAAGATTAAAAATTAAACTTAAAAGAAATAATAATAATAATAATAATAATAATAATAATAATAATAATAATAATAATAATAATGATGATGATGATGATGATGATGATGAAACATAAAGCATAATTTTTTTATAATAATTATTTTTCAAGTTTGTTTGTTGTCACCTATATATAGGTGAATAAAATCATTTGTTTTATTAGTACTGGCAGTGATCTAGTTTTTTTTTTCAATTTTTACTGAAAATATTTTTTAATAAATGTTTTAAAATTGAGTAATCTCATTTGAGTACTAACTTTTTTTCATAATCCGATTTTAGTAACAAGCACATCCTAAACCTTTATCCTCCTTTATACATACGAGATTATTTTCAGATGTAAATTTTCTAAATTTAGAAATTTGTTTGTTCCAATTATTATTTATTGCAAATTTAAAATTCTCTTCCTTTACTTTTTTAACTAAATCGTTTCCAACACTTGAATTACATTTAATTATTCCTAATGAACTTTCAACAGCAGACCTCAATTCCAAATCACGATCTTTCCATTGACCACCAACGTATTTTGCACCTAGATTTAAAATATATTTTTCTTGTAAATCGAGACCCACACCAGCTAAATTAACAGTTATTATCCTGAAGCTTATTTTTACAAAGGTTAATAAAGTAAATATTGAAAGTTTACGAGTTCAATTTGTTAATAACATTTTAAAAAAAGCTAAAAATAATGTAATTGATAATTCTACTTATTATATGATTTATCCCTCGGCTGCAGTTTGTCCTAGAATATTTTCAAATATAAAATTGCATAAAGAAAAAGAACCATTACGATTAATGATTGATTTTGGGGGTGCATTTTATTATGAAACATGTAAATTAATTGAGAAAATGTTACAGGAAATTCTTGGTTTTGTTTTGTTTACAATACGTTCATCATTTGATTTCGTTAGTAAAATTAATAATGTTGTTATTAATTATTATGATGTAATTTGTACCTTTGATGTAAGTGAAATGTATGGATCAATTGACTGAATGACTTCTATTGAATTAATTAATAATACATTAAAGTTAAAAAATGTTAACGTTAAAATAATAAAATTTATTGTTGAAACATTAAGCTTTATTGATAGAAACATTTATGCAATTTTTAAGCACGAATTTTATAAAATGAATTATGGGTGGCCGATGGGTCTTCCTACAGTCGCCCAAATATGTAATTTTGTTATATCTACATATGAAGAAAATATTTTAAAAAAGGATCATTATCAGAAAGATATTATTTTATACAGTCGATATGTAGATGATGTTTTTGTTTGTGGAAAGCCAAATGCTATTAATGATTTGTTTAATGAATTAAATAATATAAAGGGTTTAAAGTGGATTAAAACAGAAGAAAATTCAATGTGTGTTCAATTTTTGGATCTCAAAATTACTAGAAATAAGGATAAACTGGATTACTATATGATGCTTAAACCAATAGCAAAAAGAGGATATATTCCATATGAATCAAAAGTACCAATGTCACATAAAATGGCAGGTTTGAAGTCCTTTTTATTTAGAAATGATAACCTTTGTAAATATGCATAAGATAGAACTAAAAATATTGAAGTTTATTGTAATGAGTTGTTAAACATTGGATACAATTATAATTGTGTATATTATACTGTTAAAAATTTTACTTCTAAATATAAAAATATTAATAATAATGTTAATTTTTCTAATAAAAAGTTGTGGATATCAATACCATATATATCAAATCAACAGGCAAGTTTCATTAAGAAAATTTATAAAGGAATACGCGATATAGCATTTTATGCACCACCTACATTAAATAAATTAATAAACAATTCAAAAGATAAAACTTTATTGACAAATAAAAATTGTATCATTTACAAATGGACATGTAGGTGTGGTAGTGAATATATACGTGAATCAAGGTGCACATTAGAAAAAAGAACAAAAGAGCACATATTATTGTTTAAAAGGGTTCAAAATATGAAACAAAATTTTAAAAATAGTGAGAATTTATCAGCTTCTGTTTTTTATGACCATAATAAATCATGTATATATGGTTTTGATTTTGATTATAACAATGTAAAAATATTGAAAACTGAAAGAAATAACAATAAAAGAAAAATTAAAGAGGCGATGTTAATATATAAATACAAGCAAAATTTAATTAATCGACAAGCAGCAAACGTTAAGATAACAGAATTATGGGAAAGTTGACATTGATTTATGGGAAAGTTGACATTTTAAATGTGATAGTTGACAAAGCTACAACGTAGTGAAAGCGCTTCTAAGTTATAGTTATACATATAATTTTTATTGACTTTTAATTACTGTATTTTCAAATATTTATTTATAGAGTTACGTATATTATTTTGAAGAAATACAGACATCGATTTGTAATATTATATATATAATACTATCCTTTTAAATATTAAAGATAAAAGAAAAAAAAAATTTTTCTCAATTTTTTTTTCTCCTAGAGTTTTAAATAATGGAAATAATTTTAATAATTAAAATTTAATTTAAGTTTAAATCAGTCTTTTTTTTCTAAAGAAAAAAATTTTAATAACAATATAAGAAATATTTAATTATTTTAAATAATTTAAATTTAGTTTTAGAAAATTATCACTCTAAACGTATTCAATATTTCAAAATTAATATAAGTCAAAGTGTGTGGTTTTTAATGTAATGAGAGCATATTATATAAATAATTCAGTAAGTTGATTTCATTGTGTCTAAACCATGAAGTCAGGTTGCTATTTTGTTTTGCTCTTCCCCTATATGTGTTTAAAATTAAAAAGTAATATATAGTTGTGTATTACAATACAGAGAACGCTCTTAATTAATAAGTGCGGTATGAGAAAATATTTAAAATCTCTATCCAGAACACTCTCATATCCAGACCAAGTAATGGCTCACGTCAATGGAGAGCTAGAATATTTTTGTAACTACAAGCTTATAAAGTAATGTCACGTTATATATGACTTGCTTTTCTAATTATTCTAGTTGTGTATGTATTTTATATAGCAATTTATAGATATTTTATCAGCCACAATAGAATTTCGTATATGTAATTTATTTTCCAGACAAATGTTATTTCCATCTGAAGTATAAATAACTGGCTTTACTCTCAGTTTAAAGATATCTCTCATGAATTTAATTTTAATTTGTACTCTGGATTGTAAAAAGCTTTATTATATTACTTCACTTTTAACGCGGTGTAGAAATAAAATTTATATTGTACAGGTCTCATTTTATAAGAGACTGCATTGTGTAAACATTTGTAACAGTCTAAGCTGTTTTGTTCTTTTATATACTTAGCTAATGCATATCTTACAAAGCTGGAGAATCAATCACAGTATTTAATGATAATCTTCAGAAATAATACTGAACTATTAATAAAAGGATTGTCTTAATATTCAAAGATTGCTCAATGTCAAATGTAAGGAATGTCAACATAAAAGAGGTAATTTTAATTTGTAATGGAACTGTATTGTATTGAACTGTTAATAAACTTGTTTTATTTTTAGTGTTTATTTACTGAGATGTCTACTTTGCTAATTGATGTTTCTAAAGAATCTCTGTTCTCCACAATCTATTAACCACTTTAAGTATTTATTAATAATGATATAGTCATGTAGGCATTTATAAATAAGTTCTTCACCAGTAAACTTCCACATTCTAAGATATAAATCTAGTGATGCCGTCTGGTGGTGAATATTGATGTGCCAATTGTCCTTTAAAATATTGTTACAAAATTGTCCAAAATTAATTATTTTAAAATAAAAACCATTTTTCTAAATAATGACAAAAATAAATTACTACTTGCCAATAATTAAAATTACTAAATTGTTTATCCAGAAGATTAATACCTTGGTTGCTAGATTGTTCTGGAAAGGAAAGATTGCTGCTATTAGTATTAACAAATGCAGCAACACAAGAAACTTAATGGAATGTCATTTCATTCCATCGCTTCTATTCAATATCAGAAATCATTTAATATATTAGTCATGTTAACAAATGTCTTCAATTATGATCAAATTACTCTACCAGTTATTCCCACAGACTGACCTCCACCTAGTACTAAGGATGTAGTAGGTAGGTCACTAGATCTGGTGAAAAAATACATTCCTATAACAAAAGATACTTTTAAAAATAAAATCAAGATATGGGAAGGATACTTTGTTATTAATCCACCTGGTATACAAATCCAGGGTAAATTAAATATAACAAATCAAAAGATTATTTCTCTCTTCAAATTCTGGTACATGGAACCTAAATATCTAGATTTTGTTATAAAAATCAATATGCAGGCCATCAGCACTAATTGGTTCCTATCTGCTAGAAGAGGCATATCCAAGTTAGATCCCATATGTCCGTTGTGTAGTCAGGTGGATGAGACATTTGAACATCTTGTTTACTCTTGCACTGGACTCTGGAGAATTAAAAAAAACTATATATGATAATGTTAAGATTGATTACTATTTGATCACCTCAATTAAAGACAGTATCAAATCCAGAGTTTTTGCCAATATCAGGCTATCTATATTTCTGAACTATATAATATGGACAGTGAGGTGTAAGAAGGTATTCTGTGGTTTAATCTTTCAAGATGATGAATATTTTTTTAGAAAACTGGTTAAGATCAAGAAACGGGATGAACTTCTCATACCTAAAAGCACATTTCTGGATACATGGAATTTGATATCTATTAAAGAATTATCAATAGGTATCAACAACTCTATTGCTTTCAGTGCTTATGATTAATAGAGTAATAGATATAAAATGTCAATATGAAATGGGCACTTTCTTCATACTGAAATAGTTGGAGAATGTCATGCCCTGAATAGTATCATATAGATGATTTTAAACACACTTACCTGGATGCTTATAAATGAATGAACAGATGCAGAAAATTACAAAGCTTATGAATGACTGGAAATGAATATCAGTAGTGTCTAATTGAACATTTTTACACTGGTACAATGACAGCCTATAAGTTCTTGGTGAAAATGAATATGGACTTGAATGAATCATTGTTGGAAATACTTATTCTTGCTGTGGGCACACCAGTGCCTAATTGCTTTTAAATAATTACTCCACAGATATTTGTTTTAAGAAACAGTTCTTGTACATAGTTGGATATTTGCCCTTATAACTATTGCACTGTCCTAAGGCATATGATAGTATACTCAGAGAATAAAAAGTTTTAGTGAATTAAAAAACCAATTACATTTAATAATTTTTAGTCACATCAGGTATTTGTTTCTTTTAGCTGGAAGATTCCTATATCTGTATTTATGATAAAAATCAATATGGATTAACAGTCCATCTTGTAATAGAAGTATCCCAGCTGGCCATATGAATAAATTATGAACATCAAATTAATGATGCTTAATTATTCTGCTTGAGAACATGTTATCCAGTGGACACTGTTTAAAAGATAATAAAGATGATCAATATTGAGTTTCTGAGCTATATGTGATTATAGAACTGTGCCCTTCCCGTATGAAGTGCACATGACATTACAGGTGATCATTGAAATGATTATATGAAGGCAGTTCATGGGCAAAAACCTACTAAGGATTTATTGGATTACATTTGTTATTCACTATAAGAATGAGTGATGCAGTGAACTGCAGAACATGAGCTGTTAATTGAGAACTGATAATCAGAAGATAATCAAAAATTCACACTTGTACAGAATTTATGTTTGTATTAATTTTTTTTTCTGTACAAAATCACTTTATATCATACTTATTTACGTTTAATAAATTTATTGGGGGAAAAACCATTTTTCTAAAACTAGCCAAATAAGATTGGCATAATATATGTGTTATTAACAAATTTAATAAATAAATTATTACATGTGTATTGTAACCCAATAAATTTGATAGCAACTCGACTTAATTGTATTACAAACTTATATGGTCAAAAATAATTCAGTGAATACATGAATTGATTGATTAGTAAATTTATATATTGTCATGGGTGTATCTATCTGTACCAGATGGAGTACACACATGACCTGGAATGCACTAGCACAAGAAATTAAAGAAAAATATGTCTATCGTGTTAACCATGGTATTAATTATTTAAAAAGTATCAAGCGTTGGTGGCCTAACGGTTAGCCTAGCCGCTGTCCAAGCCGCTGGCCCGGGTTTGCTTCCCAGCCAATGCTTTGACATATAAAAAAAAATATTTAATAAATAAAAATTAGTCTATATATTTTATAATACTGTCAAATAATGGATAAAATAAAAGTCTTTTGAAAAATTATAATTAATAAATGATAAATGATAGAGAAAAAAGATAAAATAGTTAAACTATTTAATTTTCATTGCATGCTAATCCATAGGGAAAGTTTACCATATTTTGTGATCATTCGGACTTGCCTTCTAAACTGGATTTAAAGAAAGAATTTAGCTTTTTGTTGTAATAAATTATCTAAAATAAGTTAGTAGAAATTATAAAACCTTAAAATTGAAAAAGTTATAAAATAAATTTTAAAGATCAGGGATGATTTTTCTTTCTTCCAATTTACAGTAAATAAATAAATAACTACTTTTTCATTATATAATCATTTAAATCCTGCAATTAGATTTTGATAAATATTTTGTGATAAGCATCCTGATATGCAGATATAGACTTGATTATATATTAGATTTTATAATATTATTATGAGAAATATGAGATATAAATAGATCTGAAAAGAAAGATAATAATCTAATCTAAGTCTTGACACAAAAAGACATCAGTACAAATTGATTCTGTGAAGATGGGAGAAATTGTTGATTAAAACAATTTTCTTCACGATAGCTTTGAATAGCTATATCTGGCTGATTGTTTCAAAATGTAATTATGATAATAATAACTAGAACAATAACTTCGCCATGTGTTATTGCAAAAACTGCAAGCACATTAGTCAAAAGATGAACTACGCAATCATATTATGAAATAACCCTTGATATTGCATAGAGTATGAAGTTGGCTGATTTAAAGGACATATTATGCCGTAAGGAAAAAAGTAAAGTCTGTCATACATCTTAAAATATGCCTGTAGTGGAACTCATATGCAGTATGTGGCTCCACTGACTTTTTAAGAAGATATTTACAATCAGGACTGATTCAATAAAAACTATCAATAAAATGTGTGCATATATAGTAAATGTATGCACACATGTGTTGAAGTGATTCCCTTATGACTATTCTAAATAAAAAAACTCAGCACTAGATAAATAAATAATTAGTTATATATATTTAAGCTTACTAAATTTAATTATATTAAATCTAACTTTAAAAGTCATTTTTGATTGATTAAACGTGAAATTAATAAAATATAGCAGATTTTATGTAGACTTATTTTTATTAGAAAGATTATCTCATAAACATTTTAAAAAGATGTAATATCCAATGTTTTTTGAAATATATGGTCTAGGTGTAGAATATTATACAAAGGTACATTTAAGCAAGATGATGAAGAGTATTAGAAAATGCTTTCAACTATCAAGTTTAAAAAATGATGTCCCAATAATTCTAAAATGAAGCATATACATAAGATCTGTGTTGACCAGTCATTTATTTGATTGATTTATTATAATTATTATAAAACATTAACTTTTTGTATTTCACCTCATTTTTTCTGAAATTATTATAACTTTGTTTATTTGTTATGATAATACATGACCAATAGAATTGAAGCATTCATATTCACGATATAAGAATAGTAATTTTATTTCACTTTAGATTAGTATTTTCCAAACTGTGTTTAAGAATTATGTATTGTTTTATCAAAATGATTAAACTAATATGACTTACATTTTAATTTTTAAACTCTTAACAATAGTTGTTTAGTCACCAATAATATTGTAAATAACATATCATATGACCTATCATGACTCCAGATTATATACTGTTGTTACCGCAACATATTGTTTTTCACTACCTCTATGTCTCTTACTGTAAACTTTACTGAATAATGTTCTATTCAATGTTCCTAGCTAGTTTCAAACTTATGGATTTCATTAGTGAGATGCTTTGGGTCTTGGAACAGTGCACCAGAATCTTTAGGATCTAATACATTCTTCTTCCTGCAACCTATAATGTATCGCTCTGTTGTATTATCAAGCTATCATTCCAAACAAAATAATATATATTTTTTTTTTGCTATAAACAATTTTTTTGTAAATTCATATAGATCTGAAACCAGTTCAGTTTCTAGATATTATGTATCCTTAGATTTTTAATAAATATGGACACCTCTATTCTGTGGCCCAGTTTTGACATAAACCAGTAAAATGTCATATGATCTATCACATGACTCCAGCTTACACATTACTGTTTAGCAATCAATTCTTTTTAAGTTAATGACATTTGACTGCAGATAACTCATACCACAGTTCTATGCCATAGAAGAGATAGAAAAACAGCAATGCAGTTATATTTTGACCCATAAACAGTCAATGCAACAGTCTGGTTATAATGTGTATAAAACAGAATATATATTATATATGTGAAAGTACTAAATCTATTTATCAACTCTGGTTGTGCCATCTTGTGTTAGCTTGAAAAATCAATAAATACCAGATTGGAAGTGCTTAAATTCCTATTCATATTCCCAGATTTATGGCTTTTATCAGTGAAGAAATTTGAAAAACCAAAAGCTAGAAACTAGTCTGGGAATATTAACAGGACAGCAGTAAAGAGAGATTTATTAAGGACTACCATCTGACATCTGATGTTTGCTTAAACTTGTAAAACATGGCAGAACAGAATTAAGAAAAACAAATTTGCTATTGCTACTAAAAAGAAAAGTGTAAGCAGAGTTCAAGTCTTGTTATGCTGTGGTTATATGTGTTACACATTTTTAAAATAATAATTTTTATTATGATCTCATTCGCTGTCTTCATCTCTCTGAAATTAATCTTTTAAGTAACAAAAATTTAAGTTGCAAATATCAATTTTAAAAACGTTTGCCACAACTTTATGACTAAAAACTGGACTGTCAAAACAGGTGAGGGATATTACCATTAATCTTTTATGCCTCTAATGACAAAATTAAAGACAAAGCGTAATAATTGTCAAGCATTGGTGGACTAGCGATTCGCTTCCCGGTCAACGCATTTGATACATGACAAGAAAAAAGACAGAATAATTATCCATAATAAAAATTTTACCCCCCCCCCCCCCCCCCCCCCCCCCTTTTTCAAAAAAAAAATTTAATTTTTTTTTTTTTTTTTAATAAAAAAACCCCCCGAGAAACACACCCCCACCCCCCCCCCCCCAATTACTTCTTAAAGGGGGCCGGAGACCCCCCCACCAAAAAACCCTGACCAAATTTTTTTTTTTGGTCTTATAAACAAAGACATTTCGGGGCCGCAACCTATTTTATGTAATAATATTTTAGCAAGCAGTCTTTTCATTCCTGCTAAATTTTATAGACAATTAAAAACCAATCACATTATATATAGCGATATGTTTGATTTATAAGCCTTGAAACTGTGAAAATGTTTCATTGATTTTTATACGTTCAATCTGGTATGTAAATTACTACTTAATTACAAAGCTCGCATTAATGAAAAGAGATCTATTAAAACTAGCTGAAAGATATAACATATAATGCAAAAATAATGTAAGTTCAGTTGTCAAGAGCTATTTTAAAACCAGCTAATTCAACCGCATAAACATTAAAATAACAGTGGGTAATTTGACTGATGTTTTTTTTTAATTTGTGGTCGTATTAATATTTTTAGAAAAAGGTTTAATAACTTTGCACGCTAGCTTGTTAGTAACAAAATCCGCTATAAAATCTAAATAAGGGCCTAAAAATATTTAAAATAAAATCAAAAATTTTTAAACATATTTGTTGCTTATTATGGTTCTAATGTCGATTTAGCGCTTCCTAAACTTTTGTTATAAAAAATAAGATCAATAACTGTCACCAGCATTTGATGTCACATGATGTTTAGGGAGGGGAGCAGTTATTTTTTGAATACGTCATTCTTACATATGTTTGATATAATATAAATTATTTTTTCTACCTGCACAATTTTTGATTTTCATCAGGGTTTTCGAGCATATAGAGCCATATGGACTCAGGTTGGTAATCATAACAATTACTTTTAGAAATCGTCTGAAGGCACGGTCGATTATCAACAAACTCTAAAAAAATAAACAAGACAATAGAAAACTTTGTAAATGCAAGCCTATAATGTATAAACTAAATAAAATATATAAACATTTATTATTTTAAAATATAAGTTAAAATATAACAATAATTTATGAATTTTTAAAAATTATTAAATTAAAATAACACTACATAAAACATTAAATAAATTCTTATATAACGAATGCTATAAAGTTTCTTCTTTCAATTGATAGACATTTTTGTGAACTGATACTTAATAAAAAAAATCTAAAAAACAAAAAAATTATAATAATTTTAATTTCAAAATTTATAACTCTAAAGGAAAGCAATTCAATTGATCCTAACTTGATTTTTGCTTCCACATACACACGCAGACACAATTATATATATTAAAGATCCTCATGGACAAAAGATCTAAACATATATTTTGGATTTGTCTGTGCATATATTTTTCACTTGTAAATATTAGCATTATACTAACATTTCAACTGGATACCATTAGATATTTTTCAGATACTAGAAATCATTCATGGATAATGCGGATATTCAAAAAAATTTCGGATAACACTGCAACATCCTTAAACAACCTCTCTTAATTATCAAATGGCTGGTAGAATTCAGTCAAAATGCCAATGTAATATTGCTAATATTTAAGCAAATATACTTATATGCAGAATAATATGAAGTAGTTCAAAGTACACATATATATGTAAACGTGTGTGTGTTCCAAAACCTGCATATGTATATATTAAATTAATCATATCATATTCACAATTAATAAAAATTAGCAAAAATTTAAATCAAAAATTCTCTGCCAATCACACCTAAGGTAGATTTCTCAAGTTCAAAAATTTTTTCAGTCACACCAACACAAATCAAATTTGTACTAATCTATTATCCAATTGTCAAAAGAACTTTTAAATAAGTTGATAACTTTAGAGTCATAAATTTTCAATAATAATAATTCTTCAATTCTTTTCTGGATTTAAGAGGTTTTTGACATTAAAGTTAATTGGCAATGTGACTAAAAACTATTGAATAGTAGATTAGTATAAGTTTGTTTTGTATGGGTGTGATTTGACACTTGAGATGTCTACTTTGGCAGACAACCATTATTTGTAAATTTTTGATTTGAATTTTGACTTGTTTTATTAATTTTGAATTTGGTGTAATTTGTTTAAGTTATTAACTAGTTTAGTTCTTAACTTTTGACAGTATATATATATTATATTTAATGTTTTCACGGTTGTATGATATGGATAAATTATTATTTTGGGGACTTTTCCATTACAATCCGATATTTCTATGGACTAGCACCCACCATTGCTTTTAATCAGAAAATTCAGACATCAGTTTTTACTTGCCATTTTTTAGAAATTGGTCACAAACCTGATTTTGACAATACAAAAATACTTGTCAATTTGGAAAGATATGGTTTAAGAACCATGAGAGAGTCAATTAAAATATTAAAGACATCTACTGGTTTAAATAGGGTTGTCCATTAAAGCTGTTTCCATGTCTGCAACGATTTCCATTTTGAAATTCTTCCAGCATCCACCTATGAATTTTGGACCTAATTCGAAAACCTCATTAATCATGTGCAGAATGTTTGTGTTTGTAAGGTTGACAAATGTGTTGTGGTTGAGCGCATGAAATTGAATATTTTTCTTTTTTGCAAAAAATTTTATTTTATTATTGAATTTCTTGAACAGATTGTTCATGTGTCTATTGCATCTGTCGGTGATAAATGGGGAGATCAGGTAGTTGTCGAAAATTATGTTCCATCTTCTCATTTCTTTTTTTAAAGCCCTTTTGCATCCTTTAATGATAGACATTAGTAGTTGTTTTTGTAAATTCGTTTTGATTCTATTGTAATTAAATACAGTCTTGTTAATAATAATTTTGCAGCAGTTAGGTACAATTTTATACTGATAACATTTTGTAAAGAAAGATATTCTCTGCTGAAATGTGCAAATTGACAGTCCAGTACAAAGTAGCTGCCGATCTCATGCGTAGTCATTCATATTATTGAAATAGTTAAGATTTTACTTCATTAACGCTTAAAATAAATTAATATACATGTGCTCTGCGCACAGATAATGAAGCTATTAATTGTCTGTGAAATTATTAAAGTTTATGGCCAAGCACTTTTGGGATAGTTTACAGTCCCATATTTATGGTGATTTATTCTATTAATAACTATGAATAAGCATTTATTTTATAACGTCTTGCGTGCGATTATAATTACGATAGAATGACAGCCTGTTAAGCTAATTGCACAGACGCTGTGAGAATGTTATCAATAAATGAATACCTTCGAACAACCACATAATTTAAAGTGACTATTATGTAGTCACGCCTTCATTACAACTACTTTAGATTTGCTCATATATAAACATTTGAGTTGTAAGAGTAAGAGATTCCTTTTTACTCTTATATAAATACTATATCATGTGGTTGTTCGAAGGTATTCATTTATTAATAACATTCTCACAGCGTCTGCGCAATTAGCTTAACAGGCTATCTATTAATAACTGTAAAATTATGCAAATTTTTTGCAAATTTATATGCAGATATTTCGTGGACCATTTATGAGATAGAGAATAGCAGGCCTCTGTTCTGTTGATTGCTGATGGGTTACTTGCAATAAGAAAAACAAGCAATTTAAAAAGAAAAAGTTAAAAAATGACGTATAATAAAATATTTAAAAAATCAATATTTCTTTAGTATGTTTGCTCCTATATATATATTTGAGCCGCACCTATGTACTTTAATAAAAAAAAAAAACTAATAATTAATAAAAAAGAATTAATAAGTATAAAAAAATGTTATTGGAACTTAAAAATTCATAACTTAGGTGCACATCTCAAATATACACCTAATATATATATATATATATATATATATATATATATATATATATATATATATATATATATATATATATTGTAACAAAATTAAAGATGGTTCAAATAACTATTACCATATCTGAGTTGTCTACAATATATATATATATATAAGATCATAATATTTAAAATAACGTTGGATTTCTCAAGATATCCCACTATCAATAATTATAAGCAAATTATTAATAATTCAGGTATATGAAATCACGTGAGGTGAGTACACTAGTAATTCAATAAAATATAACTCAGGTATACAGACAGTAGATCTTCTCCACTTTCATTTCTTGGTTTGATGTTAAGTGCATGTTTAAACAAATACTAAGTAAATATGGTCTAGCAGGGCGCCACTAGATTATCTGAATCTAGATATGGTTATATCTAATAACCTTTCACATGTACTGGGTTTGAATCCCCTTTTTGGTACTTTATTTCTAATAAAAATGAGAGATTTTGCTTTTTGAGCCATATCACTATACCCACTAATATTTAGGTAAAAGTAAAACATCTTTAAACTGAAGTGGAGTATATTAAACAGAAATCATTTCTTAGATTTTAGCACAACAAATGTGTTTCCACATTTTATAAGTTTACTAGCTCAGATTATATATAACTAATTTAGGATGGCAATTCACTCATCCTTGCATGAAATAGATGATGGGATGTGGTTATAATAATACTAAGAAATCACTAAATATTATAAAATTAATATTTATTTATGGCCTTTAAACAGTTAAACAGCTCATTAATTAAACGTTGATGATGACGATAATGATAATAATAACGATAATGACAATGGTTTTGACTACAGCTCTAGGACTAAGCTTAAACATAAAACTAATTTTTATAAAGAGTATCCATAATTATTGCTTAATTTTAGCATATTTACTTATATCTTAAATAACTAATATTCAACCACTGATGATGATGAATGTTCACACATAACAAAGACTACACTTAATGAAATATATACGCCTCGTTTAATAAAACAAACTAATATTTATTACTGCATTTCTAACATATACATAAAATTTCTAGAGAAACATGGAAATTGATATGAATAATAATAACAATAATAATTGATTATACAACAATCCTCAGATTAATTTCAAGTTATTCCCCCTTTCCCTTCAAATGTATTTTGTATTAAGTTGGATGTCACATTGACCATGATTTTCACTCCATGAGAAAAGTATTTCAAGAAAAAAAATATCTGCTCATTAGCACACATACTTTATAAATCTAATATGTAAGTAGAATGTTAAAAAAAATGTTAATAGAATTGAAAGAGCAAGTTTTAGAAACAAGTTTTAAATGATTTTCTCCCCCTCTCTTCTACCTCTGAAATGCTATACTTAACTTGAAACAAAATAATCTAATATTTTAATACTACTTGTTACTTCACATTCACTCGCAATTATACACATATAAAAATATTATTATGTATGTGTGTGTTTTATCCCATAATAACAAAATATCATTTAAAACCAAAATTATAATATATTAGTTAAAACTAAAATCATAATATCATAAAAAAAAATTGTTTTACACATTAATATTTCATAACTGTAAAATTAATAATCAAATAATTTTGATACATTCAAGATCATTTATATATGAAGCTCAAAGTTATTATTAGTAAGACAGTCTTGTTTTTAATCGATCTGAATAGTCTTTAAAAGTTCTTTAAATAAAATATACCATTTTATTGCTAAAATGTTTATTAAGACTCTGATATCATAAAGAAAATAGATATAAAAAGTCATATTACCGATCTTTTGTTTGTGGTGAATTTCCAAGGGTTCAAACTTGTCTTGTATAATGTCTATATTTCTGCAGCTACCATTTCCATTTTATGTGGGAACAATCTCTTTCTTAAGGTGTATAACTATTTGATGATGATGACTCTATTGAGGTTATTTGCTTTAGTGGACAATTTGGAAATCATTATATTAATTTTTCTTCTCTTCCTGTCATGCATGATTCTTTTAGTGGATGAAATACAGCAGTTGTTTTCACATTTATAAATTTTCTTGAGTTTAAAATCAGTTGTTGGAACAATTAATTGGACTTGATGATTAATATTTATCGGTAGATTAATTCATCTTTCATCGAATGCAGGTGAATGCTTTCTTCCTTCTATTAAAAAAACATCTTATTTCTCTGGTCAGTTGAAAGGTGTAAAATATTATTTTAGACAAGATGTTTTTTCTTTCCTATATGATGTGCAGCTTCCCCAGATGGTCCGGAAAAGATGGGACGTACATATAATTTTTCTAGCCAGCCATTTCTTATATTTTCAACATTCAATTTAATAGTCTAATAATCTGAATCATAATCCTATTATTTAATTGAATCTGTAACTTTTAAATCCCAATTACAATTATAGAAAAGCAAAATAGAAGTATAGAATAAGATATTAGAATTGATCAACCATAGGTTAGTTTTAAAGAAAGTCAAAGTGTTTAATATTTGAAATATAAAACAATTAAATAACTTACACATACACTGCTTATACGTATGCATTATAACTTTAATTTTTAACAGAAAATTTAAATATCAAATGTGTGTGCTACTCTTTTTGAGATTTATTAACACACAAACAAGTAAAGCATATAATTGCTGACCCACTCTCTTTCTATCTAAAGCTTTTAAAATTTTGATCTGGTAGGGTTTGAACTTGGATGCCCTACAGCTTCTTTTATGGTTATATAAAAATGTGATGATGATTTTGTTTTACATTTTCTACATGCACATTACTATAAATTTAGCTAGTGACTAAATTGTAATGGCACAATATATACACAACAAAAGGAGCGGGATAGAAAATAAAGGTTTAACACAGGTTAGTAGTTGGAACCATGAAGCACAATCTTGAGCTAATATTGACTGCTTCACACCTGAAATATTTTAGGTTTGCTAATGGCACAAACCATTCGTTTTATTTCTTGGCATCACTGGAATGGGGCAGGTGAATTGAGTTTATGCTGGCAATGTAATCTCAAATACTTCATCTGTCCACTTCTTTTGTTCTGAGTACATCATGATGGATTGTCTATGATCTGATAAATTTATGTTTTAAAATCTTAAAATATTTTGTTGCAAATATCGTGATCCATTTATATTTTAAATGTGTCACTCTCTTTGAAACCAATTCTTCAAATATGATTTAATTATTTCTCTCTTAAAAATAATGTTATTTGTCATAAGGTTATATTTAAAACAGGGCTATTTAAAATATTTATCTTGTATATCTCAGACTTGAGTGAGTATCTTCCATAAAACTCTAATCATTTACATTTGTTAAATTGGCACATGAACTATATCACTCCCTTACTTGAGACATAATTAATAACAGAATGCAAATTTATGTTAACTAATTTATGAAATAAAAACAGAGAGACATTCAATAAATTATACAAATGTTTTATTAAATATATGTATGAATTCAAGCTACCTGTAGTTCGTCACTATTTATTCATTCTAAAATTAGCTTTTCTAATTGATTATTGTGCTGCTATCTGATGACTCAAGGTCACATACATACCATTCCTATATTTAAGTTAATGGATACGTCTAATTAGAATTATTATTAAAGACATTAGAATTAGTTGAGGCTCATGTTCCACCATTGATGCTAGTGGGCCAGAATGTGGAAAGGATTAATTGTTTATCTTGAAAATGTTAATTGGTGGGCAGATTTAGAGAGTTGGTAAGCTGGGCAGAATCCATAAGTAATTTTTATCTTTGATTACATACAGTTGGATTTGAGGTACTTTTACCCAGGCTGTGAATCGTGGTGAGTTAGCATACAATTTCGACCAGTACAATATAAAATAATTTTTGAGTTACACATGGTTTAAGCCACATATTTTAACTCAAAAACTACTCTATTTACATCATATAAGTGTTAAAACATTAAATATAATATTATATACATATAGGTCTGAATACATTACTCAGATAATGCAAAGCTAGATTTTTGCAGAATCATTTAAATGAACTTACAAATGATTTCCACATTTTGTTATATCAATGACAATTTATTCTATCAGATATAAAATTAGATACATACTCATTAAAATTATTAATATATATATAATAAAAAGTCAGATGTCACATGACTTGTATATAGCTTGCACTTACAAATATGTAAAATTAAGAGCATGCCAATGAGCGCTCATTGGCATGCTCTTAATTTATATATATATATATATATATATATATATATATATATATATATATATATATATATATATATATATATATATATATATATATATATATATATATATATATATATATATATATATATATAACATTATACAATTACAACTATCCAGTAATGCCCTCTGTTTAAAAGTCTATATCTCAATAATAGCAAATCATTTTGAAGTTTGCTATTATTGAGATATAGACTTTTAAACAGAGGGCATTACTGGATATTTATAATTGTATAATGGTTTAAATATTTGTATAATTATTTCAGTTAGTATTAGCAGTAACTTTCTTTTCATATATATATATATATATATATATATATAT
Source organism: Epiperipatus broadwayi (assembly GCA_028023455.1). Taxonomy (NCBI): domain Eukaryota; kingdom Metazoa; phylum Onychophora; class Udeonychophora; order Euonychophora; family Peripatidae; genus Epiperipatus; species Epiperipatus broadwayi. The sequence continues at coordinate 8,947 of JAQFVV010002399.1, read as the reverse complement.
ATATATATATATATATATATATATATATATATATATATATATATATATATATATATATATATGTACCTATATTGATATAGGCACATATAATTTTATCTAAAATTATATTATTAAAATAATCTTTTGTTAAAGAGAAACATAAAATTAAATGTTGAGTTTATTGCTTGTTTTCGGAAAAGATAAGAATCAAATAGTTTTCTATCATTAATTTCAGAAGGGGAGAGGGGTGTTTTGTTAGAGAAATTAAACTAAGGATTATAAAAAGAAGTAAAGAGTTTTTATTAGTATTCGTAAAAATATAATTTAAAAAGTTAAAACATACAAATCTCTTTTCATTCAAGTTTAATTAAAGAAAAAATAATGTTAAAATTAATTGGAAATTGTATTAAAAATATATGTGCATATATATGTGCAATTTGTAAATAAATAAAATGTATACGAAATAAAAGAAGCTTATCATTAAAACCACAGCAATGGCTATTAAGAAAATAAAACAACACGTTTTATTGCATGGCTATTACTAATTAAGCAATCTTCCAAAACACATTTATCAAATTATTATTACTGGAATTTGACAACAGATCTTTGCCAGAGATATTATAAAGACAACAAGGCACAGGTATAAATAAACCTTTTTTATCGGACAGTGGTCAGTTCACAAATTACTTGAGTGATCAGTTCACAAAAGTAATTGAGTAGTGCAGTTCAGAAATTAATTGAGTCAGTTAACAAACAAAATGCAGTGTTGAGAAGATTTTTGGGAATTCATGCCTCTCCACAGCCTAAAAAGTCCGATGAAAACAGCAAGATCTGCCTGTGAAATAATGTCAACGTAACAACTTAGAAAATCTCCCTCAATATCTAATTGTCTCCGATAGTAATAATCGTGAAAATCAGGAAACTCAGCAAGGAAATGTTCCAGCCGGCTGGTAAGCATTCATAATGGAAACATTTTCACCAAAAGCAGCCTCCAAAGAACAAAATTCTATGTCTACATTCAAAAGCCTAGGTAAAAACATTTGCTTATTTCATTTATACTGTAATAGCCATTGCATTTCATTAATTCGTGCGAATCCTCCAAGAGTCTAATTATATGAACTTGATATAATACATAAATGAACTATTGATATGTGTGTTTAAATTTCAAATGCTATGTAATACTTTATTATTATTATATGTGTGCATGAGTTAATATGTACGTGATCTTTATATCAATATTATTGGTTAAATTAGATAAATACCAGTGTTCGGTTATGAAAATATACAAGAATATTTAAACTAGTTTAGAAATGTTAATTTAAAAATATGCGTGTGTTTTTATTAGAATTATAAAATGTTTAAATTTAGTAAATAAATGTTAGTTAATAAATTGTCTTTAAAATTAAACTTTATTTGTCGGTCAATTCTTTTTATCAATTCTTTTACCTAATTCTTTTATCAATCTCTTTTATAAATTCCTTTTACAATTCTTTTATCAATTCTTTTAACCACTAATGAAGTATAATCTATTACTGATTACAAACAGCTGAGCTAGTCATGGATTTAGGCGATGAGTTAGTGGCCACTGTTCAAAGTGCGTTGTCTATTCTTTTAGTATTATTTTAGAATAAACAGCTGGCGCCCATGTTTATACACAACAAAAAAGTGCTTTGGATTTGGGTGTTGAACTCAACAGCTGAGAAGAAGCTATGTCCTGGAAATGTAATGCTAGTTATATACTTTATAGCTATCGTTTGGGCATACATACTCTCCGAGTATGTTCTTCTCTGCCTAAGAGACCGGTGTTTCGAATGCACACATTCGAACTCGGTTCAATATATATATATTCTAACCTATACATGTGCAGTCTCACTTCCGGGGCAGTATATTATATTAAATAAAATGGGTTCTAGCTCAGTTAATAATTAATAAATAAAATATTCTGCATTAATACTAAATGTTCAACTAGCTCAAATTCAAAATAAGAATAAGGTTTAATTTATAAAATAAAATTAAATAAATATTTATTATTTTATGAGACTTGGAAGTGAAAATACAGATGACAAGATAGATTACATTGAGCTAATATCCTACAGGATACTACCTCAATGGCATAAGAACACAATCCCCCCTATTACTATCTCAAATAGATAAACTTATAGCATTCTTATGACTTTAATAAATCCTACTCATTAAGATTAAACTAATACTTAAAACTTAACATTCTATTTATAATAATTTAGTTCAATAAAATCTCAGGTTCATAAAATTATTCTAAGATAATCAAATCACTGTAGTAAAAACATGATAAGGGATTTTTATGTCATAATCTACTACACTTAAACTAATAATAATAAATAATAATAATATTCTTCATTGTACGAACTAATTCTGTATATTTTTTCTTCACTATAATTTATTACCATAAATAAAATAATAAAAATAGCATAATATAATCTTTTATCTTCATATAAGAACATAATAAATATGTGGTAGTATTAGATAATTTGAAAAATATATGTGTGGCAATGGATAGCATTATAATTCAATGTACCATTATAATAATTAATTTATGACCATAAGATAATGTAAATGTGATTACTTAAATAAACATTCAAATTCTTAAAATAATTCTTTATTTATTTCTGTGCAAAATGTTATGTTTGATTCATGTATTCCACATATCTCATATATCGTGATGGGAAAAATAAATAATCTGAACACACAAATTTTGAAAAACAAATTTAACAAAGTTTATTTTAACACTACACAAAATAACAATTTATTTACATTTTTAACATCCTTAATTTTGCACCATTATACATTTTTTATTTGAACCTAGTTAAGTCTTCACTCTGACTTAAAGTAATAATGATAAAACAATACAATATTATTGAACCCTTTGTGATCAAATTTATGATAAATTACATTGATTTATACCTATTTAAAATATATTATATCTTTAGTTATTATTTAACTATGCTTCTGTTTTTTATTAAAACATCTATTGAAACATAGTACGGAAAAACAAAATAACAATAATAATAGAGCATGGATATTTTTCACTAGACGATTTCATTTTGCAATGTTAAAAGATATCATGTAAATATCTACTGATAATTTAATACTAGATTGTGTGAATATCGCTATTCACTACACTGTGATTATTAACTATAATACATCCCATTTAATATTACTCTGATACTATATAGTTATAATTACTAATACATTCCCTCTTATTTAATAAATATAAAATGTACCTATGCTTATTGTTTATATCATTTTACTTTGTAACATTATATTAAAAATATGCAGTACTTATTAAAAAAAATGAAATAAAATATTTAAAAATTTATTTAATATTTCAAAAGCAACTTTGCTTTACATATTTTATTCTTAAGATTTTATTTTATTTTCAAAATAAAAGAAAATCTATGACATATTTTATGATTCTTTTCCTTTTAGGTCTGCTATATTTTCAATTCCAATTTATACAAATTCTACTTTTTCTTACAAGTAAATGAACTTATCTTATTCAAAACAATAGCATGTCTTAAACTCTAAATTATCTATTATTTATTTTAAAATATACCATACTGTATTATGTAGTTACTTTGGAAATCCAGATAGCGAATAGATGTGTAGGCTAGGGAAGAAACACTGGAGTATAATACATAATACATATCAAAGAAAAATATTATGGCACAGTATATCTATAAGAAATAGAGGCATGACCTATTTTGTCTAATGTCCTCAAATATTATCTATGATGTCAAAGATATTCCTTCAGCTTTATTGAAACATCAATAATTAAAGAAAATAGACACTGTCCACAAACAAATATACAAATACAGGGCTTTGTTAACTGTATTGCATATCTACCAAGATTAAAAATACTATTCATATTCCCTTATTACATCCTACCTCAATATCATCTCCTGGATTCATGTTCACAATATTACAACCAGGTTACTATCTTATCCTTATTTCCCAAAAGATTTATCAAATCTTACATTGACAAATAACTAACTTTCATATTCAAATAATAAACAAAATTCAATTATAATTAGAGCAATCTCACTAATCCATAAGAAAAGTCTGCTTTACTTTCTTATTCTATATTCTAAACATATACAAACTAATCATATAAATACTTTGAACATCCAATAATATGAAAGTTTTTAAAAAAGAATCACATAAATATTCATTATTATGTTGTGTTACATTACTAGTATAAAATTATAGTATGCATATTCTCAAAATAAATCCTAATCTCATAATTTAAAAATGTTGTATAAATGTGTTTGCATATATTTTAACATTCATACTTCCATACACTATAATTCATAGGCAATCTGCAAAAAAGAAAAACAAAAATACAAAATAAAAAAATATCACTATTCATTAACTATTACCAAGTGATATTAACTTGTCATCACCTTTGTAGTCTTCTTTTTTCATCTATTAGATACAACATTGCATACATGAAAATACATCCATACTTTTATTTAAGTGTTCTTATTTAAATTATTAAATTATTCTACTATAAGATTATAATATTATCATCATGTTTCTACTCTTATAAACTAAAAAAAATTACATTTAAAATAAATAGTAAATGAGTTAAAATCATATTTACATAAACCTTCAGCTGAAACAAATGTTTTTCATGCGTTCAAATATTTCCATTTTTTTCTCAAAAGTTTTTTTTTTAAATGTTCTCCTCAAGAGTGATTTTTACAGCTCCCCCATTGCTATGACAATGAACAAGACAAAACTGTTTCCGGCATCAGTGAGCAAAATTTAAAAAATAAATAATAATAAAAAATACGACGTCTTTTAAATCTTGAAAAATTAAATAAAATAATCATCAATCTATTCTGGCAAAGTTAATAGAATAATAGTTTATGTTTTCTATTGTCCAGAACAATGATTATTAAAATCATAATAAAATTATATTATTAAAAATAATAACTTGAAGCTTCTATTATGAATATTCCATATTAGCTGGGTGATGCATCATGTCACAGGCTTAGCTTGAACTATCGAGATAAACTTTTTGCACAATATTTATTTCCATAATTCCATCCTTTTATTTATGTATTCATTTCTCTATAGGTTTCTTCTTTAAAAAAATTTATTGCTATTTATCATCTACTTTCAGCAGTTTCATTATTATCTTAAATTCAGCTTTTAAAACAAATCTTTTATAAGGGTGTATTAACCCTATATACCTCAGGTTATTATAATATATGCTTTTGTAAATATTTTTCATTAGTCTTTACTTAAAATAGTTTTTTGCAAGTACTTTAAATGTTTCCTTCAAAAAGGATATAACATTTACTCCTATAACATGGTATTTCCATAAAATTATTATATCATATACTTGTCTTATTGCTTATTAATTTGGACAAGACTATCTTACTGTTATATAAAATAATGTGTATTTACTTTTAGTCAGCCAACAGCTTTTCTATCAAGCTTCTTGTACAATGTCCATAATAATAATTTATTCACTAGAATGGTCCTCTTGGTTAATATTATTAATATTATATTCATAATTATTATATTTATCTTTAAAATTTCTATTAAATACATTTTAATTATTGGTGGCATATCCATATTTTTATTGTGAAATTATATTAGATTTTGACGAATACTCCTGGCAAAAGACTTTTAAAATTAACAATGCATATTAAAATGAAGTTATTAAAAATATTTTTTATTTTACACTCTCTCTTTGAAAATACTTTTAAAATAAATGTCCAATTAGTTTTGCAAATAAACTGTATGAGAGCACTAAAAATTCACTAAATAATAAAATTTTAAAATTACTATCACCTTGATAGTTAATGATACACTTTCTGATACACTGAATTACCCCCCTGCAATACTATTTATATCCCATAAATTATCTAATCTGATTGGTGAATTCTTACTTTTCATTTGATACCAAATTTGCATAATGTTACAATTTTACGCAATTAAATTTTAAAAAAATAAAATATAACATATTATAACTTTAAAATATTATTTGAAATATTAATTTTAAATCAATTATTACTTTACTAAATTACTTAAAATATTCAAAAAGACTTTTAAAACAATATTTAATACATTATCCCACCTTTAATATTTAATTTATCTATTATATTTTAAACAAAATATTTAACTTTTCATTAACTATATTCATCTTTATTACATTATTCAAAACATTTTATAATGACTAATTTGATATTTGCTTTTATGATAGGTAATAATTATATCCAATACTATAATGCAATTTTAAAATATTTTGAACTTTGTTAATCCAAATTCTAGCAAGCATGTGTGTATAACCATATTATACAGGTCACATGACTGATATAACTGAGACAGACTGATTCATTTATTTTCTGTCTGGGAAATATTAAATTGAAATACTTATTATATTAAATAAAATATTACAATAATATAAAATTTGGAATAATAATTTAGAAATATAGAACTAAATATAACTTTTGCTACCATAAAGCTTACTTTTAAAATTTATAATATTAATTATAATTATTAAATATACTTTATAAAAATAGATATAACATTTATTTAACTATAAGTTTAAGACTATTAAAATTTGACTTTTTAAACATACTTTTAAATATTTATAGCTGTATTATTTATTATGGCCAGCTTTTGCAACCATATGTAATTAATATTTTTAGCTTTACATAACTATTTTAAGGTTATTCATTATAATTTTATGCATTCCATATTTTATTTAGCTTCAAATTGTACTTTTAAGATATTATTAATACAATATAATTATCACATCAAGAGAACACATTCTAAATTTAAATTTTTTTAATAATTTACTGTGGTGAGCTGATTCTGGCCTATAGAAAAGGGTACAATATATATATATATTAAAAATAATGATAATTTATCAGCTTCTGTCTTTTATGACCATAATAAATCATGTATATATGGTTTCGATTTTAATTATAACAACGTAAAAATATTGGAAACTGAAAGAAATAATAATAAAAGGAAAATTAAAGAGGCGATGTTGATATGTAAATACAAACAACATTTGTTTAATAGGCAAGCAGCAAACATTAAGATCACAGAATTATGGGAAACTTGACATCATAGAATTATGGGAAAGCTGACATTTTAAATGTGATAGTTGACAAAGCTACAAGTTAGTTGAAAATACTCCTACGTGACTGTTATACATATATTTTTTATAAGCTTTTAAATACTGTTTTTTTAAATATTTATTTATAAATTTGCATATATATATGTGTGTTTGTGCGTGTGTGCATGTGTGTGTGTTATTTACAATTTCCATATTGAACCATACAAATCATGACGTTTGATAAAGAATTAACTTTCATTGGTGCATGGCAGAGCAGCTGAGATTACATCAAACATAGCAATTCACCTTCTATTTACATAGATTAACACTTGACTGAGAATTATAACATCTTTGTCCAAATCTAATTTTTTAAATTTTATTGTACTCTTCTATTTTACATTTGTTATACCATCACTACCCATTCTTAACAGACATGAGATTATTGTTTACTGTGGCAGGGAGAATTTCTTTCCATTTTATAACCACAAATATTGCAGGAAAGAAATATAAACAATCAACGCAAGCCATATAATATTTTATAATCAAGAAAAGTTTAAATATTCAATAAACTATTCATTATACTCCTGTTATAAAACTTAGACAAATTCTGTTCATCTTAAAATATTTAGAAAAAATAAATATCTCACTACAAGGAATGTATATGATGGCTGGGTTTTAAAATATTTTAAAACATATTCGTTACCAATTTATAAGATCTCATTCTTTTAAAATTCCATTAATATTCATCTGTGCAAAAAAACTCTAAATAATAGTAAATGCTGTGGAGATATAGTTTAATTATAAACACAGACAAGATTTAAAGTCAAATATATATTGGACTGTCAGTACAGGTGTGGAATTCCATATGTTTTATACCATTATTTCATCTCACAGGAATATAGTGAATAGTTGTGACTTAATGAATTTTCAATTTGAAATAAACAGAATGATTTCAAACTTTATATTTCTTCGGTTTAGCGAATAATTTTTACGTATATTTATTGCAGAATAATATTTATAATGTAGTTTAAGGTTAGTGATAAAAATCATCCCTATATTGTAAGAGTATAAGAAAAGATGTTTTGAAAACTGGATTCTGCTGGACAACACAATATGCTACAATGTCATCATTGATTGTCATATATATATTGTGCCATTACAATTTGGTCACTAGCCAAATTTATAGTAATGTGCATGTAGAAAAGGTCAAACAAAATCATCATCACAATTTTATATAACCATAAAGGAAGTTGTAGGGCATCCAAGTTTAAACCCTACAAGGTCCAGTTCTAAAAGCTTTAAACAGAGAAAGAATGGGTCAACAATTACATGCTTTACTTGTTTGTGTGTTGATAGAAAGGTAATACACACATTTAAACTATTTAATATTTAATTTTTCTTTAAAAAGCAAAGTTATAATGCATACATATAGGCAATGTATGTGTAAATTATTTGTTTTATATTTCAAATATTAAACATTTTAACTTTCTTTAAAACTAACCTATGCTTGATCAATTACTAATATTTTATTCTATGCTTTTATTTTGCTTTTCTTTAATTATAATTGGGATTTAAAAGTTACAGATTTAATTAAATAATTGGGTTATAACTACTAAGCTAGCAATTATAGTATTTAAGGTTAGTTTATGAATGATTGGAAAGAATGAAGGATGTGTGTACATTACATACAAAATTTTACATTTCCTAAATATTGAAAGAAAAGGAAGTATTAAATCTGTTAAATTATTTTTTTGTACAATTCTTTGTTAAAAGAGGAAATCTGTTTAATCAGATATCAATCTTTGTAGCAATTTTTTTTTGTAAATAATTGTTTTTCACTTTGGAAGCTTA
>JAQFVV010002398.1:0-26935 GCA_028023455.1 Epiperipatus broadwayi | reverse complement strand
TATATATAATTTAAAGTTTATATATTAAATCTTGTTAAAAGAGACGCTGCCTCCAGCCTTGTATAATTGTGTTATGGGTTTAATATCTCTTAAATACCATATTTCATCTGGTTGATAAATTAATTTCATTTTCAATTACCAACAGTGTTGAAAAAGTTATGTTTATAAACACCAGAGCTTCCAAGAATAGGTGGATTCATTCTATTCTTGGTCCTTTGTTCAACATTTAGAGTGTTTTTAAGTCATAACCTTCCTTTGTTTATATATATTTGGATATTTATTTCAGTATAATATTTATGCACTTCAATTATATATATATATATAATATATATATATATATATATATATATAACGATAACATCCATAAACTTATCTAAGCCATGAATCTTCAATCTGTTATCAAGACAATCTCTTTAATTAAAAGATGGATTCTGATCTTTTATTCTGGTCTAAGATCTTAATGTACACTTGGACTATAAAAAATTGGGATTTTTATATTCTTAGAAGTTTCAAGTGTCAACTTTCTTGACTATATTAAGATCTTAGACCAGAGTGAAAGGTAGGGATATACGTTTTACTTATGGAGGTTGGCTTGATATTAGATAGAGATTTTAGGATTTAGATTAGCTTGTGGCTGTTATTATGTGATTGCATTTATAAAACCATCTAGCTTTCAGCAAACTCAGATTTATTGTCTAAGTGGTATATATTTACATTATATTTATCATTCATTGGTAATATATTTTTCTCTTTGTTCTTATTTTACTTGTTTTAATTATGATTATTACTCATATTTTTAATGATAATTATCACTCTATTGGCACACACCTAATAAATTGTAATGCTTATTAATTTTAATCAGATATAAATAATGCATCAATATATGTTACCACAATTATATTTGTTTTAAATTATAATATTGGTACAAATAAATAATAATAATGTATAATTTATACAGAAATATTTTTTATTATTTTGTTCACAATTATTATCAACTTAATTTACTGCTGATGAGAAATAGAGATCGTGTGATTACCAGATTAGAGTTTTAAATTTATTTATAAGAATTACCTACTTATTATTATTTTTTTTATAATATTTTCTGCAAACAATGTTTTTGTGGAATCTGGATTAAAATTAAATTTGGAATTACAAAACAATGTGTTAATACTAAAATAAAACAGTTCTTGAAATATTACATGAAATATATTTCTCATCCAAGTAAATTCAGTTTATAATGGTTATGAATCAAGTAATTGAAAGTACTTCTATACATATTATGATTTATTTGTACTAAAATTATTTAAAATAATTACATACTTCGTTTTTTAGTGGGCAACTTATTAATATATATATATATATATATATATAATATACAAATCAATATATATATCAAAATACAGTACAATTTATATAAATTATATTCTTTTAGAAGTACTTTCGACTATACACTTTATAGTCTTTATCAACTATATAACGTTGAATAATCAAAACAAAACAACCCTTAACAATACCCATAGTTCAATTCAGATTTCCCACAATTCTGTTATCTTAACATTTGATGACTGGCGATTCATTAACATTTGACGATTTCTTGAAATCAACATAGCCTCTTTTATTTTACGTTTATTATGACAACGTTCAATTTGAATAATTTTCATATTTTTATAATCAAATTTAAATGCATATTGACAAGATTTATTATGATCAAATATAACAGATGATGAAGGTTTATTTACATCTGTTCCATATTGATTCTCTTTTTGAATTCTATTATATAAAAGCATATGTTCTTTTATTCTCTTCTCAAATGTTCAATCTAAGTGTACATTTGAGAAGAGAATAAAAGAACATATGCTTTTATATAATAGAATTCAAAAAGAGAATCAATATGGAACAGATGTAAATAAACCTTCATCATCTGTTATATTTGATCATAATAAATCTTGTCAATATGGATTTAAATTTGATTATAAAAATATGAAAATTATTCAAATTGAACGTTGTCATAATAAACGTAAAATAAATGAGGCTATGTTGATTTCAAGAAATCGTCAAATGTTAATGAATCGCCAGTCATCAAATGTTAAGATAACAGAATTGTGGGAAATCTGAATTGAACTATGGGTATTGTTAAGGGTTGTCTTGTTTTGGTTATTCAACGTTATATAGTTGATAAAGACTATAAAGTGTATAGTCGAAAGTACTTCTAAAAGAATATAATTTATATAAATTGTACTGTATTTTGATATATTTATTGATTTGATATTATATATTGAACGAATACAGATATCATTATATATATATATATATATATATATATATATATATACATATATATATATATATATATATATATATATATATATATATATATATATATATATATATAATATATAACATAGAAATTACTCTCCACAATGTTATGACATTTTAGCAATGCCCTCTGTAAATAAATATAAAGATTGAACTTCAAGCAGCTGAACTAAAAAGGATAACCTTTTAAGTTTGGGCTGTTTGAAGTTCAATCTTGAGTATTTATTCACTGGAGAACATTGTTGAAATATTTTAAAATCACAAGAAGGATGATTTGAATGGTTTCTGTCTATTTCAGCTAGCAGTATTATATTAATTCATATATGTATATAAGATCAAGTTTTCATTATAATTTATAAAATATCAGACATAAAATAATATATAATAATTCAAAAAAATAATTTTGATTCTTTATTATATTTAACAAATTTCAAATTATTTTTTAGAAATATGGGTTTACAAATAAAAAATTATGTTTAAAATATTTCAATTTTTAAAATGCTTCTAAAAAAATATATATTTTGTCTAATCATTATATATTTGGTGAAGTTGATATTCTCCTCTTTTTTTTCTGCTTTATTATCTGATTTTAATTATTTATCTGAGTAGATTTTTGATGCTGAGCTCACAATACTCAGCTCAGCAAGTGCATTCAGCCAAATATTAATGCTTAGCACTCAAAAATGCACTAAAACAAATAATAGTGTCGAGCACTGAAAATGCACTCAGCCAAATATTAGTGCTTTGCACTGAAGGTGCACTCAGTCAAATAATAATGTTGGAGCACTGAAAAGGCACTCAATCAAATACAAGTGCTTTGCACTAAAAGTGCACTCAGTCAAATATTTGTGTTGAATACTGAAAGTTCACTCAGTCAGATATTAGTGTTTAGTACTTAAAAGTGCACTCAGGCAAATAATAATGCTTTTCACTGAAAGCGCACTTCAAGCCAAATATTAGTGCTTAGCACTGAAAGTGCATTATCCAAAATAATAGTGCTTTACATTGAAAGTGAACTCAGCCAAATAATAGTAATGAGCACTGAAAATGCACTCAACCAAATAATAGTGCTTTGCACTAAAAGTGCACTCAGACAAATAATAGTGCTGAAGACTGAAAGTTCACCTCAGTCAGATAATAGGTGTGTTTAGCACTGAAAGTGCACTCAGGCAAATAATAGTGTTTAGTACCGAAAGTGCACTCAGTCAGATAATAGTGCTGGGAACTGGAAAGTGCACTTAGCCAAATAATAGTGCTTAGCACTGAAAGTGCACTCAGACAAACAATAATGCTTAATACTGAAAGTGCATCTAGCTAAATAATGAAGGTTAGCACTGAAATTGCACTCAGCCAAATAATAATGCTAAAGCACTGAAAGTGCACTCAGCTAAATAATAGTTCTTAGCACTGAAAGTGGCATTCAAACAAATAACTAAAGCCAGATAATAAAGTAGAAAGAAGAGGTAAAAATATCCCACTTCATCAAGCAGATGCACATATATTTAAAAAGTATTACACATATAATTAAATGAAAAATTAAAATTAAATGAAATATATAATCACAAAATTTTCAAAATTTCCAATCAAAATGGATTATAAATGAAATAAATTTTGTTTTAACTCCACTTCTAAAACTGGAATAAATTATTGGTAAAAAACACAAGGCAAATGAAAAGTTTTAAAACTTAAAATTTCATATAGTGACCAAAAAAAAAACATAGCCTACAGTCATTATAGAGATGTTCCTTTTTTCAATCAATCACAACTTCTTGATTTATATTATTGTTTTTTAAAAACAAATGTTTTCAAATAAAATCTAAGTTTTAAACATAATAATTCTTGTCAAAAAATAAATATTTTACAAATATTTTTCAAAAATAATTACAAATGTATAAAACCTATAGAAAAAATGTTTTTATTTTTGAAATCTAAACAAAAGCATATGTGATTTTGGGCCAAAAACATTGACACATCCAATCAGTTGCATTGTCAGATTTTTTAAAAATTAATAAATTAATTGTTATTTTAGTTTCAATTGTTACTATTAAATGAATGAAAAAATTAGTAAACAAATGTTAAAATAACTATAATAGAATGAATTTAAGTTGAAGTGACTAAAGTATCATCAGTATAAATGCTCAGTGTATGATAGGATCTGTTAAATTTTCCTTAAATGATTTTAGACTATTGATATAAAGAAGTTATAAAAATTAGATTTGTAGTTCTTTATTTAATTTACAACTACAGTATTTGTATGTAATTTTAATTAGAAGGAATTACACCCTATACACATCTGCTGTAATATTGTTTTAATACCTCAACACATGCATATAGGGAGTAATTACTTTATGATTAAATTACATATAAATACACCTGGGTCTCTTTTTACACAGACTTATTTAATATGATTTTGAAGTTACATGATTCGTGTTTCACCAGAAGTCGATTTCCGATAATGCACTATTACTTTAAATAATAAATTTCACACACTTACGTTATATTGAAAGTAATAGCACATTATTGGAATTCGACTTTCATCTTAGTAATTTCAATATTTTCAGTGCTTTATAATAGTAAGATTTTATGCAATAATGAAATTAAAATCATGATTTCCACATTTTATGTATACACATATTAAATTTTACAAGATTATAATGTAAATTTGTTCAAACATTGTGCATGTTAATTTTGCATTTTAAATCACATTCTGTTTTTTCTTTTTAAAAAAGAACATAATCAATTATTATTTTCTTATTAATGACACTAATCATTAACGTGCTCTTAAATTCCAATGAGAGCTAAATGGTTGTATGTCTGGATATCGCGAGCTTCATAAACAATTAATAAAATCATCATCTCAAAGATTAATTGCTAATTACATTGTCACCAAAAAATCATAATAATTAAAATGTGTATAAAAAAATGTAAATTACTGTACTGTAAATTATGCATAAAAATATATTATTTTGAATAAAATTAAATATTATAGTTAAAAAAAGTTTGTCTTGTATCAATTTTTTTCAAATTTGAAATTTTTTATTAGTCATATTTTATTTCCTTATTTTTTTTTTTTGCGCGAATTTTAAAGTAATTTTACATTGGTGCTTTGCTTTTGCGCGAATTTTGAAAAATCACAGACCGCATCCCCCCTTTTTCAATGTAAGTTATGTCTATTTTTGCGCAATTTCATTTGCACATGTTTTCTGAGGAACCTATCTATCGCATAAAATGAGACCCAGGTGTACAGTGCTAGTAAGTTAAATAGAGAGTTAAATAGATTTTAATATTTCATAATATTAACAGGCAGTAGATTGTAAAATTTTGCTGTTGCTAATGAATCGAATAAAATTAATGGATGTAAAATGATTAATAAAAAAACTTCACATTCACATTCCAAGATGCTTTAAATGGGTCTATATAAATAAATTTAGGTCCAAAGATAAGATGACTGCTCTTATCTTTTCAAGGATTCTATCTGGTGCTTTGGTTTGAAAAATCCTTCATATTCAACAAAACATCATTGAGGTTTTAAAACAATATTACAACATATGTGTATATGGTGTAATTCCATTCTGATTTTAAAAAAAATTAGCTTTGGCATAACAAATATTCCTACTAAATGCCTTTGTTATTTTATTCATTACAGTACTTTATTGTTGACAGAATAAATAATCTAGTAGTGCAAACTTTAGAATTATCACATATTAAAAAACATGTTATCAAACTAATTTAAATATATTTTGTAATTACAGGAAAACCTTGAATTTCATACATTCTACTTTTTGTACAATTTGCTATTTCATATGAAAGGCTATAGAAAAAGATACAGCATGTTATGGAACTTTTTATCACGAAAAAAAGAAAAAGAAGAGTACAATTCAACTATTCAACCCAAATACTTTTGATAGATTTATAAGCAAAATACCAGATATTAATCAATCAAGTGTTATTTATGTATATGCTAATACATTTCATTAAAAAAAAAATATTTTAAAAACACTTTTTGATGTTTTTTTTTTTTTTAATATTGTTCTACTTTTGTATATTTCATCTTTCATACACATTTCAGGAAACAATTAGGATTGAAAGTTGACGATTGCCTGTATAACAAATCTGATAAAAAAGCAAAAATAAAAACCAAATTAGTCACAATGTTTCTTTTACAAGGTCGCTCTTTTCTTCCATTCTTTCTTTTTTTTTCACAGATAAAATAAAGCACGAATGATAATTAAAAATTTTGAATAGATGATAAATTAAAATAAATAATTTTATTTTAATATCTAATTGTGATTAAATCTCCACACATAAGTAGCAAAATGCATTTTATTTACATGAAAATTTAATATATTAAAAATAGAAATCACTAAGTACAGGCATATGTAATATGTACCTGTATTTCAGTTTATAACAAACACTCTAACTCTAAATATCAAAATGAAAAATAAAAATATTAATAAAAATAATTAGACTTAATATAATCATATTAGTGACTTTGCTATTATAAATAATATTATCATACTGCAGCAAAGAATAAAAATAAAATTTAATTAAATAAACCAAGTACAAACCATCAAAATATCACATGATTACTATTTCATATGCTTACACATGCTGTTAATAAGAATACCAAATTCTCCATATAGTAGTGCCACCAAGAACAGGCCTTTATAATCTATGGGTGCAGGAAGGTTTATGCATAAGTGCCTATGCATCTAACATTCCCACACTGGTTTCTAAATTGTGGTTTTCTTCAGAGAGCTATGGATTTGAGAACACTGCATCTAGATCTTAAAAGGAGCACAGCACCTAGATCTTAGGATTTTAAGATCTAGGTGCAGTGATCTCAAATCCAAGGCTCATCATTGATAAAAGCCACAAGTTAGAAATTAATCTGGAGATGTTAGATGAGTAGGTACTAGATAAGGAATTTATATACAAACTTTCCTCCATCCATTGATTACAAAAGCTTGCACTTGGTGACACTACTGTATGTAGAGTTTTGGTAGATCAGGTATACTTTTAACACAATATAATTATAATCATAGTTGCCAAACAAAAAAAAAAACTAGACTATTTTACCATTAAAAATTAAAAAGAAAAATATTTTTTACTTATTTGAATGATATTGGCTCTTTTATTCATAACAAGTTCATTTTGTGCAATGAATCAAGCCTCCTTATATTTTGATTTCTACATTTCTCACAAATTACATCTACAATACAAGAATCACCATGTCCACATTGGTTTACACAACTATAAATGTATTTATTAAACCAATTTTAGCTTTTTGAACAAAAGTGAATACGACATTATTCTCTTCCTCAAATTTGCATTCACTTCACTGCAGTAGTATATACAGTTAATCCATGACGGCATCTCACTGTACATACAACGTTAGAACAGTCCAATTTACAAAAAATAAAATAGATAAATTGGACTAGTCCAATATGTATGCAGTGGAGTGTGGTTAAATGGACTGCATATATATGTACACCCTATAGTGAAAGAAAAGCAAATTTGGGACAAGAATTATGCAGTATTCACTTATATACAAAAAAACTAAAAGTGATATAACAAATGTATCTTATATATAGAGCCTGTAAAACAAGCTCTTAACGAGATTTGAGGGATATTCTTGTATTTTTAGACATATAGACATCTGAAAATTTCAGATTTTCTTCTCAATAGTTATACATTAGATAAAGTGCTGGGCTTGTCTTAGTATTTTTAATCTAATAAATATCATGGCATCTCACTGACGATGCTAGATGCAGAAAACGGTCTGGGGTTGAGGTTATTCTCAAAGCTTGTTAAGAGCTTGTTTTGCAGGCTCTATATATAACATTTGTAAATATGAGCTTTATTAAAATTAGGTCATGTGACATCTGACTTGATTTTTTATCAACAAATGTATCTGTATTTTATAGTCACAAAAATAAATATAAATATACTTTTCATCCTGGTATTGTTGAGGTAATTTGTGAGGAAAGAAATGGTAGAAAATGAAAGATTAAGAAGGCGTGCAGTGATAAATCAGAGAGCTAATAGCATTTAAATAAGCGAAAAATGGATTTTCAAAATATTAATGGTAAAATATTGTGGATTTTTTAAATTTGGAAACCATGATTCTATTACTAATGTATTGACAGTATACTTGATTTATTTAATTAAATTTTATTTTTTATTCTCTGTTGCAGTGTGTTAATATTATACATATATATTGAACCGGATTGATTTCCGATTCAATGGTTTTATTACTAAAATTAAAAAAAGGAAAAACAACTTAATTTTCATTAAATGTCTAATGCTAAATTATTTTTATTATTATTTAAAACATATACTCGGTTATATTTAAATAGGGCATTTTAATTTTTGTTTATAGAATTGATTTATTTTAAAATAGTTTACTTTCACCACCTGTTTTAATCAATTTGATTAAAAACAGGCAAGCTTGCTAATTATATATTTCTGTTGCTTTTATTTTAATCATTTTTAAAGTTAATTCTAAAAAGCAGAGAATTAATTGTGTTGTCGTTTTTGTTTCAATAATCCCTGGTTGGAATTCTTAAATTAGATTGAGCGGGAAATTAATATTTGCCCTGCCTGAGATATAGAATTAGAGACTAATGAAAGTTTTTTGTGGGAAATGTAGTGAGGCAAGGATAGCCCGCCAATTTTTATGGAGAGGAGATTCAGTATTCAAGGAGACACTTGGATTATCGCCTGCTGAGAGTTATACCATTTTGGGTAGCAGTTCGGACATTTAATTCCTGCTAAAAACTTAAACAATTATTGACAAACTTTGTTACCGTGCAAGATGTCAAAATTTACCACTATGAGTTTTGCCATCATTAGAATGTCTTGCTAATTTAAACAAAGGACAGACCCACACCTGCCAGCTCTCCTTCAGTCATGCCATGAGCCTCTAAAATAAACACTGCCTCTACCTTGCCACTGTCAAAGGACCTGAAAATGGACTAAAGATAAATGTGCGCACTCTATGTGAACTGTGCTTTATCGTAAGATGAAATTTTCTTTTATTCTTTCCAGGGTAAATTTCTTTTCATTAAATCTCCACTCAATCTAATTATAAATCTGTATTCATAAATTAATATTTAACTTCATATTGATTAGCTATATTTATTCTCTTTTATTGTACTTTGCCATGTGTCTTGGAATCTTAGTTTTAAGATTCCAAGTTTGCTTTCAGTTGTTGTTTATTGGAGAGTGACGTGTGAGTTTTTCTATTTTTATGCCTAACTTTTGCTAAATGCTTTGGCAGTCATGTATATTTTGAATGCTTACCTGTAATTATTTTAGTAGCCCGAATTAATTTTAAATACTGTGTTTGCGCTTTTGCAAACCACCAAATCTTTTGGCTGGTGACTTTATTTTCATAGTCTTCATTTCTTATATCTCTGAAAGCAGAAACTATAATTGTTTTTGCTTTGTAATTTTTTTAAGCCACCAGCAGGAAGACAATATTTATCCCTTTTGTAAATTACAGGTGAGAGAGACTTTCGCTGCTAAAGTATTTATAGCTTTCCTATTTTCGTACTCATGTGCACTCTCCGATAGATTTATTTTGTATTTACTTGTATAGCTGAAAATTTATCAGAGCGTGTACTCACAACTTGTGTCATAAATTTATTTTTTAATTATAATTATTGGTAATTCATTTTCTTTAAATGCTGGGGCAGACGTAACTGATTTTCTAATGATTTACTTGTCTCCTATTGAGACCTTTAATTCTTAGATTAGTTTTCGCCAATCGTTTGGTTGGGGATTCGCCAGTCTTAATTGTTTGTTTTCTTTTCATTTTCAATCATATTTTGTGGTTGTTCTTGAGGCAAATCAATCACCTTTATTTTAAACATAATAATAGGTGCAGCTTCTACCGACAGATGACATTCGTGGGCCGACATATTTTGCGGATCTCGGAAAGCTTGCCGGCGCTGGTTTCGTTGATTTGTTTTGGGAATGTATTGTTTAAGTATCTGAAAGTGAAAACCAATGTTTTGGTGAATCTTCTGCTGAATGAAATTGCTTCCTCCCTGTAGAATTCGTTATTAGAGAGTCAGTAAGTCTGCCAGAGCAATGTGTTTAATCTTTCTAGTACATGCCTGAGATAACCCTATTGATTTTCATGTAAACTTTTTCTTACAAGTTATTTTGCTCTTAAATAAAAGTTTAAAATTTGTTTAAACTTAATTTGGCTGACGTTTGTCTTTGTGCTTTGATTTCTCAATTGTCTAAACAATATTTAAGATATCTTGTTTCTCCCTGAGTTTAGTCCGGTGCATTTTGGTTCGCATATCCTGTCCACCCTTAAAATAAATGTCTAGTTCCGATTTTCGGACTAGTGGCGCCCTCGTGGTCAGTATATGCGAATCTCAAAGATCTTTCGTCTGTTACAATATATATATATAATGGTAAGGTACAATTATTTAATGTCCTAAATTTCCAGGTTTGTTATAGTAAGTGAGACTCATTCATAGTAGTCACTGACAATATGATAATAAGAAAGTGTCTTATTTACTAAAACAGAATTTACTATATAAACATCTCTTTATCATTGTATATATTATAAATCAACATCCTCAGTACTTGCTGTTCATGTTTTAGACAATGACTATCATCTAGATTTCTCAAATACTAGAATCATATCCAAATGCAATTATCATTAACAAAGAATGTCTAGGAAGGCTATCGAAAGTTTATAAAGACCAAATTTTATTAATAAATGTCTTGAAACTGTAAAACAACCATTCATATGGAATAATTTTTTAAATATAAACGAATATAAAAAAACACCACTCAAATTTAAGCCCAATTTTTCACAACCATGTGATGATGATTAACTCTGTAACATCCATGTGCTTCCCACTTTAGCACCAGTTGAGAGTAAGTGTTATCTTGAAAACATTTCTGGCTACAATTATTTTATTTTACTTTTGTCTTATGTATATTTTTTTTTACTAAAAGCGGTTGAAAATATGATTTATAAAACACTTTTGTTCATAAAAATATTCATTTTAACATATATATTGTGATAGTAACCACATTGATCAAGATTAAAAATAATCAGCTTAATTTTTTCATTATAATAATTATAATTTTCAAGTTATATTATATACATGAGTATAGCGTTGCTAGGGGATACTCAAGATGGCAAACATAGTTTAAAATAAGTCTAAAAACATGTATGGAAATTGTAAAATCACGGTTAAATTTAAAATTTGATAAAAACATTCATTAAAAATCATATATTCAGTGTTCAATATCTAACTTAAAATCACTTGTAAACAAACTGAATAGTGATTCTATGTGTTTATTTTTATGTCTAGCTATAATAAAATGATGTTTTTTTAGAGGTTAAAAATATATTCAGTATAAATCTATAGGAATAATAGAAAATCATATACGAGAAACATCAATTAAAAAATAGAATCTTAATAATTTTCATAGATAAAGTATTAATATATTATTTGGTATCGGAATAAATATAAATAATTGTATATTTATCTTTATAATAATTTTATTTTAAAATGTTTTATGCATGTAAAATAGTAATATAATATAGCTGATTTTGCTACACAGAAAGCAACAAGTTGAGCTTCATCATCTGAATGAAATTGGTTGCTGCAGCTAACATGCTAAAAATTTCACATACAAATTGTAATTGAGTAAAAGAAGAGTTCAAGTCCACTTCATTCGTGCTCTACAATATAAAACAAGCACTGAACAAAATTTGAGGTTTTCTCCGTGAAAATTTAATCTCCTAAACTTCATAAGTTTGTATTCAATTCACCATTACCAGTATGGCCACTTGATTCAACTATGTCAGGCTGGAAAAAAACATAGAATATTCACTTTTGGAGGTGAATGCTAATTCTCATCAACAAACATGATTTAATTATAGAAGAATAATTAACTGCTTACTTTCCACAGCCTATAAAAAATTTTCATTAGATAAATTCTTATTTTAATCTTGGAATTATTTAAAAATATAGCCAAATGTTCCAAGTTTTCAAATAGTCTTAGAATTATTAGTTGCTATATTAAGTACATTGGATTTTGCTTTTGTTTTCCAGTTTTACGTGAATATTCTATTAAGAACACATGCAAAGTGCTGATTTAAGTCAATGTTTGTGTTCTTGCTAATTTTATAAAAAACTAATTCTTTAGGAGATTGAAAATGAAATAACACCACTCACTTCTTAAAATATATAATTAACTGGAAATTTAATTGCTCTAGGAATTTATGATGTAATTATCTTCATAATGTATTCTAAAATTGTAATAAACATATTATTATTGTTCTAAAAATAAAACACTGTACCATAATTGGATCAATACCATTAAAGGAATCTTATCTCACCTGCCAATTAAAACGTTGGAAAATTAATAACATGGAATTTTAAAAAGAATAAAATAATGAATATATTTGTAACAAGGAAGTTTATTAATGGTACCTATAGAAAAATATGCACGTAAAGAAAATGAATTGTTATTCATAAACTTTAATGGATAATGATGGTTATATAATTTATGTTCTTTATTATGTTTTTATATAATATTTTAATTGAGTGTGTTAATATTGATCAACTTTCTTGTCAGTATGAAGACCAGATAGTATGGTTTCAATATTGAAATTAACCTAAGAGATCTGTGCATGTGTTATGTTGTATTATGGACAAGTTGCTATTATTATATAATATTATTAAATTCTCTTATTGATTATGAGATGCTCTTGTCTTATAGATTTTATTTTTTATGTACTTATATAATGTTAATGATATCGTTTTATAAATATGTTTATGTAAATGAATAAATAATGCTTTAAAATATCTTGCAATAATAAGCAATAAAAAGTTAATCCATGGCTATAACCTATAGCCTATAGGTCATATATAGAATGTATTATTTAGGACCTTAATGCTATATAAATTGACCACATTGGCAATATATTTATCTAGAGAAATATAAATGTTGTAAATAGATAAAAAGCTAAACTAAGAAGATAGCATTTTTATAGAGTATTCTAGTAGGATAAATAATTGGGATCTGGAAGACATAGATACTTCTCTTATTCTATTTTAGATTTTACAATAATAAGGATATAACAGTGCACCTAAATCCTATTTTCTATCAAGTTTCTTTAATAGTTTTATATTAGTATGAGCAACACAGAATTACACATCATTGCAACTACCTGCAATCTTTTATAACATCACTTATAGATAAATTCATTAATCTGAAAATATTATCAGAGATATTAATGCAATTATCTTATATCTATTTATTCCCATATTTATGCATTTTTATTTTGTTTAATAAATTATTTTATTGTGTTTTTAAATAATGACTTTGTGGTTTATTTATTTATTTATTTATCATCATCATTTTGATTTATTAGTGTGGTCCCATAATTTTAATTTCAATCATCTAATTTTAGTCATAATTTAAATAACATAATCAAGTGAATATTGTTTATCATAAACAATCCCCAAGAGTCATTTCCATTTTTTTCACAGCTTTATTTATATGCTAAGAGATATGCAGTGGATACAATTACAAAATGTCCATTTGCATTCAGTCATATCATGATAAACTTTAGTATATAAAATGTGTAAGAATCTTTATGATGTTCAAAGCTCTGAGAAATAATATAGATTAAAGTATTATTTTGTTGACTGTGATATTATGAATTATAGTCTCAATTGATATGTAATATTCAGGATTCAGTATATTCTTTAAACACAATGTATATATTTCAAAAACAGATAAAAACATCAATCATTTTGTTGCTATAATTTTTGAAATAGATATCAAGGGTATCAAATATCAGAGCTGCACAGTATTGGATTCAATGATTCATTGCTTATTCAGACCTTTAGAAATTGTTTATTATAAATATTACACCTTCCTCCACACTCTAATGACAAACCTTAAATATTCTTTTCCTACTTGCCCAAAATCTCTTATCTAATTATACTCTCAAACTGCTCTCCACAATTCTCCCCCCCCCCTGCATCATTTAATAAATAACTCAAAAGATAAACTGCCTTTTAATATTCACTCAATGTCAAAATATTTTTTGCCATTCTGTTTATTACAGTGAGTCCCAAACCAACTTATCCACCCACTTAGCTCAACATAAATACCTTTACAACCAAGCTAAAATTCATATTGAAGTGAAATCCATCTTTTACAACCATTTGTCTAAATTCAATCATAGTTTTGAACTATTGTCTGCAACAAATGCAATGATGCCAAGCATAAAGTCAAGAAAGTTTTACACATCTCTGGGGATAATAAATACACCATCACTTGAAAAGAATCCTGGATTTTGCTCTCCAAAAAAATGGCCCATGTTAACCATTTAATTTACAATGCAACCAATATGCAAATTATTTCACTTGTTTTTGGACTATGACTGAATCCAGTTGAAAGCATGCTTAGCATCTCATAACTGTTTGCACTAATAAAGCTTTACTCTCAACATGTTGTTTGTATCTTTTACTTATACTAATATTAAGATGATAATCAAACCGCATATTTTCTAAATTCATGTTTAAGACTATAGTTAAACCATTCAATGAATTATATCACTTCATATCTGGCAATGTTTGAAATTGATTTGCTATATAAATATGTAAAATATGTGAGCATATAGCTAAGATTTTGTTTCTTAAATGATTTGAGCAAAAGCTGACACTCATATTTAGGTTCAACTGAATACAAAATGAATAGTCAGATCAAATATTTTTATAATTATAGTAATTTGTAATTAATAATTTGTTAAGTGCATACTCATCATGTAAGTAATATATAGTAAGGCTTTAATCTTAAGAATACACACCTAGATGCGATGGTAGGGAGCTCTACAAATCTTAACACAAGATTAATGACTTTAAAAGATGAGCAGCAATTGTAGTAATTATATTAAAAAGCAAAAGTATATATATTAAGAACATTTAAAAAATAAGCTACAAAACTTTAAAACAGATATTATCCCTTTAAAAAAAAAAATTAAGCTTGCTTGGTGAATGTTTTTTACAACTAATATATGTTTATAAATGTAATGTAAATATAAGATTCTCACATATATTATCTCCAAAGAAATGAAATAATAAAGAAGTTATGTTTGAAAAAAATAGTAAAATAAGATTGAAAATGAATAATACTATATTTTAAATTATTCTTTTCTTAGATTACACATAAAACAGTTTAAATTTAAACAGACATATTTCTATTTATAACTATCACACCATCTATTTTTTTTTCCAGAAATATTATTTGCATATTGCAGGATCTAGATTAAGTGGATAGAAAATACAGTAACAAAGTGGTATCCATTTAAGTCCCCATTTTCTATCTGTTTAAATTAAAATTTTGTTATATGTAGATAGTTTTGATAAAAAATAAAAAAAGGTGGCATAACATTTGTATATTTAATTCCAGTATAATTTTATGCATATGCTAATATTATTTATATGTATTACAATTTTATTGATAAAAAAATAAAAATTACTTACCTATGGTTTGCATAAAAGCTGTTATCATCTTCCCTAACATATTCAATTTTATTACAGCACACACTTTTTTGGAATACAAAAGATTTCATCTATTGACTTAAACTGTAATCAAAATATAGTAGTTTCATGCAGTTAAATATGTGCACAACAAAAATCAGAACTAAAATATGGTAAGCACCTGAGACAACAGTAGAAACATAGCAGTACCACCATGAAGGCATACCAAAAGAGGGTTAAAATTTCTATTGTATGTAGTAGGTATGATTTTTGTTTTAGTAAGCCAATGGTTAATTTAGATGTTCTTTTTTGTGATACATATTGGGGAAAACATCGATAAATATTTTATTCTGTGAAATAGTGAATATAATAAACTCTTCTTAGTGTGTTACTTATGAAATGCTCATTGTTTAGACTTTAGACTTAAATCCAGATAAAATATGTTTCAGATTTCAAAGGTAAACTTTTTTGTTCAGCTAACCCATCTATAGGAAACCAAGTTTTCTTA
Organism: Epiperipatus broadwayi; assembly: GCA_028023455.1. Classification (NCBI taxonomy): domain Eukaryota; kingdom Metazoa; phylum Onychophora; class Udeonychophora; order Euonychophora; family Peripatidae; genus Epiperipatus; species Epiperipatus broadwayi. Next base: position 10,573 of record JAQFVV010002398.1, on the reverse strand, counting down.
TCTAAAAAATAAAATGACAAAAAACTGATGAACTCTCTCATGCAGCATTTGAGTAAATTGTTGAATATTGTTTTCTTAACTGTTTCTCTGTAAAGAGAAAATAAAGAGGCTTGTGCATTATTGGATCTATTATAAAATATTCTATCATTACTGTTGCTTACATCCCTGTATATTTAAAAATATTTTAAAGCTAGGAATAAATATAATCATTTTAGTAAAGAAAAATAAAAAATTATTCTGAAACTTTTCATATTCGCTTTTCTTTAAAAAAAAAAAGTATAAATAAAAAATTCTAATATTGCAATATTGTCGACAGACATTTCTGGAATTTTAAAACTAATTTATTCAACTAATGTATGTGAAGCAATGTAGCACAATATATACAATGTCTTGGATGACAACTTGATTTATTTTAATACAGCTATTTTCGTCCAGCTATAGATTGTGTGTCATTTTCTGCCAGACACACATCATCCACTGTCAAATTTGTAACCTTCTAATTTAAAATAGTCATGAATATTTGACGTTTTTTTACAAGTACATAGTTTTCAATTTTCGAGCGAAACCTGTCTTTTATATTTAACATTGTGATGAGTTTTTTTATTCGTCGATATCAAATGCATCATTATTTTTTCAATAACATTTTTATTAAAATGTTTTTGATGGATATGTGAACTGAACGAATTTCTTAGAAAACGATTTTTATTTATTTAAAAAAACCATCTGATATTTATTAAAAGAAGTGAATAAAAAATAATCTTAGAAAATATTACAATACTTTTTTCTCTTTTACCATAAAATTATTTAAGTTGTATCTTAATGGAATATATATAATATAACGTGCAAAACTATTGTATTTATTTATATATATGTTAAATAATTTTTTCAAGACTTTTCTAATATGTGAAGACGAGAGTCATAGAGAAAGATCAGTAGGTGGAAGGTCCTGATACTTAGTGTGGCACACATGGTATTTAACATTTCTTGCTAAAGTTTAATTATTTTTTTGTTAGAATAGAATCCAAAACGAGACTGGGCATAACTTTACAATGTTAAAAATTTGTTAAAGAAAATAATAATGGAAAGAAAATAAAAGTTGGCAAAATTAATATATATTGGTAGGAATCCTGATATAATTCTATTATTAATCTTTTGTCCATATCTATGGCTTTCCTGACAAGTTCGTTTGTTAATTTTTTATATCTATAAATAATATTTAATTTAATCCAAATTTAAAGTGTTATTGTTCAAAGGAAATGGCTTACTATTTTGCAACATTTCATTTCGCGCCATATATTTACATTTCTATAGATGTGGCTGTTAAAAAAAGGGGGACAAATTTGGCAGGAAAATTTGTAGGTTTATTAATTTTTAACTGGTATATTATCTGATTGGCTGCAGAAACAAGTTTATTATTAACTGAAAGGAGACCCTTTGATTCCTCTAGGAGGCATTAAAGGAACTGAGCAGGGCAAATTTCTAATGTCCACTCCATACATTCTTGACGTTGCAGCTGTTATTACTATGTGATTATTCATATAGTATACAAACATGGATGAGCTGCTTACCAACACACATTAGCCAGCACGGTGAGTTTATTGGATTTTTACCTCTGAGTTTAAGATCAAGAAACACTATGGTCTTTCTTCTCAGTTGCCTGATAAAGTAGAATGAATGTTTGTGTAAATGATAAATATTTTTCCAATACATATATATATAATTATGACAGACAAAAATAAATCATGGCCCTTATTTTCAGAAGGCTGTAAAGTCACCAACCAAGGCAGTGATTGATGGCCAAAGGTGGAGGGTGCTAGGAATTCCCTGATTGCGGATCCAGGAAGCCATTTTATGATGACTTTTTATTTAGGTACTTACAACTGCAGATCACTTTCAAGTGAAGAAAGATTGCAAGAATTAGAAGAACTGTCTTATATTAAATGGGACATTATTGGACTTTGTGAAGTTAGAAGAAAAGGTGAAGAGACAATTGATTTAAAAAGTGGACATGTACTCTATTATAAAGGCACAAATATTGGAAATACAAGTGGAGTAGGATTCATTATAAATAAAAAGTGAAAGAACAACATTGTGGAGATTGATGGTGTATTGGACAGAGTGGCAAGATTAGTTATACAACTTAATAGCAGATACCAAATGCAGATAATTCAGGTTTATGCCCCAACAAGTTCTCATAGTGATGAAGTAATAGAAGATTTTTATATGGATGTACAAAAGGCGTTTGATCAGAGGAAACAACATTTTAAAATTGTTATGGGAGACTTTAATGCTAGAATTGGTAAACAAATGAAAGATGAAAGTGCTGTAGGTAATTTTGGTTATGGTAATAGAAATGAGAGAGGACATAGACTTGTGGAGTTTGCAGAAAAAGAAAAACTTTATATTATGAATTCTTTTTTTGAGAAAAATGTTAAAAGGAAATGGACATGGAAGCATCCAAATAAAGGTACAGCAGAATTGGATTATATTTTGACTAACAGAAAATACATTATTTCAAGATTGTAATGTTCTTAATAAATTTAACACAGGAAGTGATCTTCGATTAGTAAAATGTAAGATACATGTTAATGCAAAACTAGAGAGACAAAAATTATTAAGAAAAGCAATATTTACAGTTGATATTCCTAATCTTCAGAAACATTCTAATGAATTTAAATTAGAACTTACAAATCAGTTTCAAGTATTAGTAGATTTTGTACATGATTCAGATTTGAATAAAATTAATATGAAAATAACGATACACTTTTAAAAACTGCAACAAAGATAGCTGGTAGAAAAAAGCAGCTACTGAAACTAGAGAATTTATGGAAAAAAGAAGGAATATGAAGATATACAAAAATGATGCATTAAAAAGAATTAAATATCTTGAATTTTGTAAAATGTTGTGGAAAAGAGTTGAAAATAATATAAGAAAGTATAACTGTGAACTAGCAAGGAAAGCTGTAGAAGAGAATAAAAGTCTCAAGAATGTAAAACAACATTTTAGTATTGATAGGAAATTTATATCTGCAATAAGAAAAAAAGATGGAATTATTACTAAAAAGAGAGATGACATCATGAAATGGGTAGAAGACTTTTATCAAGAATTATATAGTAATAAAGAACAAGTACCTCCAATAATTATATCTTCTGATTTGCCCAGAATTTTAAATGAAAAAGTGAGACATGCAATTACATTTATGAATAAAGAAAAGGATCCAGGTAATGATGAACTTATAATTGATATATTAAAAAAAGCAGGTGAAGAAATAGAATTTTTTTTAGCAAAGTTATATACCAAATGTCTAAATGATAAAAATGTACCAGATGATTGGAAGAATGCAGTATTAATATTAATATTTAAAAATGTGATAAAGAAGATATTAGAAATTACAGACCTATCAGCCTTTTATCAGTTTTATACAAAACTTTTACCAAGATAATTACAACTCATCTACAGAGAACATTGGATTTCCACCAACCAAGAGAACAAGCTGGATTTAAAAGTGGTTTTAGTACAATAGATCATATCCAGGTATTGAGAGAAGTTATAGAAAGGACAAATGAATATGAGTTGCCATTATGCTTTGAATTTGTAGATTATGAAAAGGCATTTGATTCTATAAACATTTCTTCAGTGATTAAAGCATTGGATCATCAAGGTATAGATCCAGGATATTGTCATATTTTAAAGAATATTTATAAAAATGCAACAGCAACAATTAGATTACATAATGATACTGGAAAAGTCAACATTGAGAAGGGTGTAAGACAGGGTGACTCCATATCTCCAAAACTTTTTACAGCAGTGCTGCAAGAAGTATTTTGTGGATTAAAATGGGAAGCTAAAGGAGTGAAAGTAAATGGAGATTATTTAAGTCATTTAGATTTTGCAGATAATGTAGTTGTTTTTGCAAATAATGCTTTAGAGCTGCAGGAAATGTTGCAGGAGTTATCAGATGAAAGTAGGAAAATAGGACTAAAGATAAATGTTAAAAAGACTAAAGTAATGTTTAATCGATTTTCTCAAAATATGAAAATAAAGATTGATTATGATGAGTTAGAAGAAGTTAACAGTTACAAATACCTTGGTCAGATTATTAATACAGATGAAAACATAATGGATGAAATTAATCATAGAATTAAACTTAGTTGGAGTGCTTATGGTAGAAATAACTTGATACTAAAAGGAAATATGCCTATGTGTTTGAAAGGGAAGGTTTTTAATAAATGTGTTTTACCAGTTCTTACTTATGGGTCTGAGACTTGGACACTTAATAGAAAAGCAATACAGAGACTTCAGATTACTTAAAGAAGTGTGGAGAGGTGCATTTTGAGAGTAGCAAACAGAGATCAAAAATGCAATGTATCGGTAAGAGAACAAGCAGGTGTTACTGACCTCATCGAAAAAATTAAAAGATTGAAGTGGAGTTGGGCTAGGACAGATGATAATAGATGGACAATTGAAATCTAAACTGGATTCCAAGAGATTGTAAAAGACCCAAAAAGAGACCATATGTTAGATGGATGAATAAAATAAGACAGTGTGCAGGGGTGATGTGGAGAAGAGAAGCTAAAGATCAAAGAAAATAGATTGAACATGGAGAGACCTTCATTCTGCAGTGGATTAATAATGGTTGAGGATGATGATGCTATTATCTGATTAGGAAAATAATGTTATTATATCTATAAATAGTTAATATCTGTAAGCAGGGCTGTAAATAACAATTTGGATATTTCCTCCTACAAAATAAAAATACTATGCTTCTAATTTTCAAGAAAAATTTCAAGATATTATGGAAAAATAAAAAGCACTGCTAATTTGTTATAATAAGCTTTATTGATAGATACCAGGTAAACAAAACATTTAAAAATTTCTTTTGAAAACCACTCTTTAGGCTGACATTTATCAATAAAGCTTGTTAGATCAAATTAGTAGAGCTCTTTATTTTTTATTTACAAGCTTAAAAATTGAGTCATGTGATATATGACTTTGATATTATGTGAAAATGTTTATTAAATGAAAAATAGAATTCTACATATATCTTGATATAAGAATCAATAAAATTAAATTGCAATGATCAAATGAAGACAAATTAACAGGTGATTCTCCATTTGTAATTATGTGTTTGTGGTACAGTCTAAAAACAAATTATATTACTTGATATCTGCTTTGACTGATAACAAATGACACTGTTTACATTGCTATATCAATGGACTCAGGTATATATATTCCATTTTTTATTTAGCTGATTTCTTAAAATACTGATAGTTAATATCATAGAACAATGCTGGAATAAGTTGATCAATATTTTTAAAATTTAGCTTACTTTACATAATATACATCACATGATAGGGATTTTATGCACAAGCCTTCTGGCATCCATTGATTGCTCTTGTTAGCACAAGATGGCACTACTATATGGAGAGTGTTGTTTTGTTTTGAATTGTTTTACATAATATAGGTAGTAAATAATTAAAATACAGCAGACAAAATGAAAATGAAACATTTTTGCACATTACAATAAATCCTTTTTTTTTTTGTAGTTTTTATAAATTAATGTAAAAACAAATTGTTCTTTATTTATATTGTTAAAATATTTTTATTTGAGAAAGAAATTTAAAACTTAAAACTTGAATAGTTCATTTATATCATCTTTTTTTAGTTTAAAAAAAAAAGTAAGAATCCCACCACATTCTCTTTTCTCTACCAAAACAAAATACAAAATTGAAAAGGCAGATAATACTGTTAAGTTCAAAAACCAAACTTGTCAAAGACAAACAATAAAAGATTTCAAAATTACACATTGAATTTATCTGAGAAATCCCATTTCCAAAGAAAAAGAATCTTCAATTTATCAATTAGTTATTCCAGTACTGTTTCATGAAGTTGCAGTGTTTAAAAAATGACTAAATGTAAACATAACATTGCTTATATTAATATATCTAAACAAACATATTTTTCCAAAAAAAAAGTAAAAAATGAGGTAAAATTTAAATATTGATATATATATTTGTCTAATGCATACAACAAAGTTAATATAACTATTTAATTATAAATTTTAATAAACGCCCATTATTATATTAAGTAATAATTTACTAAGGCAGCCTTAGTAAATTATAACTATTTAAATAACTGGAAAAATTATTTTATTTGTTTTGCACTTTTGTTCTTATGAGAATTGGAAACATTTCTCCTGGTTTAGATAGAATTTTACCTGTAAATAGTGCCTTTATTTGATATGATTTTATATTTATTTTCTATTTAGCTGTTATATTTACTACAGCACACACACACACACACACACACACACACACAAACAACTTGCACATATATCCTCTTTGTTTCACATATACATATATACACACTCATACATATATATAATGAGATATTTATATCAGACTTTTTACATTTTATAATATAGTTCTAAATTTGAAATGTGAATAAAACCTACAATTAATTTTATGATCAAGTATTCTATTTTTTAGCTATTGCCAACTGACTCTAAAAGAACTTATATTTATGTACATGATTTTCTTTTAAAGTATCATTACTAATCTTATTACATTTATTTCAAACATAAAAAATTTCTAGTGCTAAATTACATTAACTTGGTTAGAAGTTTTTGTTTATCTGTAAGTTTTTAATATGTTTATGTTCTGCCTTATTGGAATTTAAATTTTTTTAAATGATTCCATAACAATTTTAATTGGCTTTTACTATAATCCATGAAAACTTAGGACAACTATTGGAGAATCTTGAAAACATGTTCTTTTGATATAACTGTGTATGCATATTTGCTATTATCTACAATATTTTTCCAGTATTTTATTTATTATCTATAATGGAGGTTTATGTTATAATATTTCAGTTTGTACAATGAACTCACACACTCAAATTAATCATTTTCATGAATTATTGATTGATTTCAGAAAGATCTCTCTATGTTTAAGCAGATTTTTCTAATGCATAACTTTTCCATATCTAATCAATAAACTTTCTTATTTCATCAATCCTTCTCACATATTGTCTCCCACAGTTTCTTGGAGTTCAGTTTAAGACTTCAAATTATCACTTTTTGTATCAATATGATCTTTTCAGTTTGAATTCAGTCTCTCATCACTCTCTTAATTCTGTTAATGTTGTAAGTAATATGTATTTATTCTCTCATCCAAGTATTTATTTTTTGATTTCTTTTTGTTATTCTTAACATATATCTCTTCATATTTTATTAAGTGATCTAAAGTTGCTGAATTGCTTTTGTCTAAGTGTCCAACTCTCAGATTCATAAGTAAGAAATAGTAAACATTTTCTGAAATTCTAAAGTATAATATTAATATCGTTTACATTCTTTATTACTTTTTCGATTTTCCCAGCAATCTTCTTCAAAACTTCTACTTACATTTTCAAAGATGAAAATGTAAGTAGAAGTTCAGAAAAAGATTGCTGGAAAAATCAAAACCATCAATAGTGGGTTGGAATTATATGAAGCATTGTAAAAGTAATAAAGATGACTTAAATAATCTCCATGTATGTTATTACCTTAGCTTCTCATTTAATCCACAAAATATTTCTTATAAAATTATTGTAACAAGTTTTTAAAGATATGGAATCATCCAGTTGTATCCCTTATTAATATTAATGTTTTTAGTGACTTAATTACCAATGTTGCATTTTGGTAAATATTCTTTAGTATACATCAATATTCTAGATCTATATTTTAATGATTGAAAGCTGTAATTACCAATTGGATGTCCATAATATACAAATAAAAAACAAAATGGCAATTCATTTTCATTAATTCTTTCTATAACTTCTCTTTATAAGCAAATGTGATCCACTGTGCTAATGCCATTTTAAAATGTAACTATCTCTTTTGGATAATTTGAATCCAAAATTAACTGTAAATGAGGTGTAATTACCTTAATAAAGATTTTATGCAGAACTGTTAGAAAACTGATGTCTGTAATTTCCAATATCATCTTTAATACCTTTCTTAAATATTAAAATTACTTATGTATTCTTCCAATCATCTGAGAAATCTTTATCCTTTAGATATTTGGAATATACTTTGTACATATTTTTCATCATCTTTCTTACATATTAATATTATCACTGAATTCTTCCAATCATATAATATATATTTATTAATTAGACACTTGGTATATGGTTTTGCCAACAATTTATATATTTCTTTACCTAATTCTGTTAAGATATCAATAATAATTAATTCACATACTGAAATTTATATAAATATTTTAATTGCATATCTCACCTCTTTATTCAAAATGCTTGGCAATTCAGAAGACCTAATAATTGTAGTAATTACTTTGTTTTCTTATTCTTTATTACAATATGTTTTGTTGCAGAATTCTTACACACAATTCTTGATGTTGATCCACTTTAATAATAATTTCATCTTTTCTTTTTATTTCTGAAATAACTTTTTTTCCAATACCAAAATGTTGTTGAATAGCTTTGAATTTTTGTCTTCTTTCATAGCTTTTTTTGCCAATTTAATATTTTTTATATGATTATTAACTTCATTTCCTGACTGCTTTTTAGGTTCATTTCAATTTCCTATCATGTATTATCATTTTTGATCATTATTGACTCACTTCAATATGAAGGTCTTTCTAATTTTAATACAGTTTTTTTAATACCTAGCCTTTCTTTCCCACAACACTTCAAAAAAAAGTTTCTTAATTTATCTCTCCATCTCACATCTGATCACTTTCTAGATTTTTTATGATTTGTTGGTAATCAATTTGAACATTAATTTTTCATATATCATTATCATTTCTAGCAATTTTCTCAGTCCAGATCTATTTCATATTTAATTTTTCAATGATGTAGTGATACCTGTTTTTCTCTCACATATGTATTTCATTTTTGATCTCTTCTTGTTATTCCTAACATACATCTCTATATTTTGTTGAATGATCCAAAATGTCTGTACTACTCTTCTATCAAGTGTCCAAGTCTCAGATTCCTAGAAAGAACTGGTAAAATACATCTATTAAAACTTTCGTTTTTCATATATATATATATATATATATATATATATATATATATATATATATATATATATATATATATATATATATATGCTACTAAGTTATTTTTATAAAAAATACTCCATCCAAATTAAAATCTATGATTAATTTTATCTATTATATTACTATCTGTATTAAAAATTTGACAAAGATATATGTATTTGTTAATTTCTTCTAATTCATCATTATCAATCTTTATTGTCTTTTTTTGAGAAAATCCATTGAAGTTTACTTTAGTCATTTTAGCATTTATCGTTAGTCTTACTTTTTTACTTTCATCTGGTAACTTTCATAACAATTTCTGAAGCTCTAACACATATATTATATATATATAAAAACAAAAAAAAACTTATAAATCCAATAAATAATATAATATTTCAACCAGAGGACTGGTTTTCATCAGAAAAAAAAAAAATACACAGTAAAATGGCGATAATCAAAAATTACAGATTTGGTAAAAGATTAAAAATTTAACAAAACCCCCCTGATTGGTCACAAAATCTAACACAGAATATCTACCCAATCAATGACAAAATTCAAACAAAAAAAAAAACTACATTCCCTCCTAATCAAGCTTAAATTCTATTTAAATTAAAATAAATATAAAAATAAAAAATCCAAAATTAAAAATTAAAATATACATATGTGCATACATAGAAAAATTAAACTATGCTCACATACAAAAAATAGCTGTGCTCACATTAATATTCATTAAAAACTAAAATACTTATACATTTTAAAAATTATAGTTAGTGCAAAGTACAATAATTTATAACTAATTATTTATCTATAAACCAATTAAACACAGATATTAAACATCCATGTAACCAATCTTTACATAAAAAACCTCATATAAGAAAATTTTCACATAAAAAACACACATATAGAAATCATTTAGGAGACCAGGTAACCCAGAGATGTAATAGTTCCAGTGTCCAAATTCAATCCATGTGGTTCTAAGGTCTTGAATTTAAAAAAAAAAAAAAACTCTCCTTTTGTTTCCTCTCCCTTGTAGAAGAAAAACCTTCCTGAAGAATCACTACTTTTAAATCATCAATTGAATGATTCGGTAAGTTAAAATGTTTTGAAACCGGTCTATCTTTATTCTTATGCAAAATGTCAAATCTATGATTAGTCATTCTGACGTGTAAACTATTTGCTGACTCACCTATATACTGGTTTAAACATCTACTACACTCTATCAAATATATCAAATTAACACTTTTACATGTAACATAATTAGGAATATACCATTTGAAATTACAATTCTTAGTACTAAAGACCACTTTTGTCACAACAATATGTTTACATGTAAAACATCTTTTATCTTTACATGGAGAACATCCTTTTTCCTGTACAGAACTACTAATAAAATTTGTTTTGACAAGTATATCTCTAAGTGATCTATGTTTTCGATATACAGCCTTAGGTGTAAAGATTGGTTACATGGATGTTTAATATCTGTGTTTAATTGGTTTATAGATAAATAATTAGTTATAAATTATTGTACTTTGCA